>JAADWX010000285.1:0-28379 GCA_023336405.1 Globisporangium echinulatum | reverse complement strand
GCAGCAAAATGAATTTACAGTCGAGCGAAACAACAACAACAAAACGGGCGACTGTTTCGATCATTGATGTGATTGATTGAATTCGGATTATTGTCAAACAATAGGAAGAAGGCAGCAGCAACGAATACGAAGAAGACCTAGTCCATATGAACATCTACGTCGTGAATACGGTGTGCTGTCGTGACACCTGTCGTCGATCTACGCTACGATCCGCAGCACTGGTCGCGTCGAGGATCGCATGTGCGGCGGCACAATCTCCTCATAGTAGCGCTTTGCGTGATCTGCAAAGAGCTTCTCGAGTGCCACGCGGTACACGCGCTGATACTCGGTGATGTCGGCGTCCGTCGGCTCGACGATGTGTGGCACTGCGATCGGCGCGCCCGTGACGACGTGCAGCGGTACCGCGTGCGGCACGACGCCGAACGGGCAGCCAAAGAGGCCGCGACCGACGATTAGCGGCGGCGAGAAGCGGAAGAGCGACAGGAACGCCTCCTGCACGCTCCGCAGCAGCGAGCCGCGCGGGTTTGGCACCTGCGATCAGCCAACCACATACAAGACGACAGCGCTGTCGTGAGCAATGTAGTGCAATTGAGAGGTACGATCAGTCGAGACAGCCGACGCAGCGCACCTGGTAGAACAGATCGGACTCGCCAAAGACAAAGACCGGCACCATGGGCGTGCCGGTCGAGAGTGCGAGGCGCACGATGCCCTTGCGCTTGTTCAAGATGATGTCGTACGTGCCTGGGTGTGCGTCCAGCGCCTGCCGTGCGTCCACCACATACATATGTAGAGACAGACGGCTGAGTGGACAGTCGAGTGCTAACACCATTGGCAACGGTAGAGCCGACAGGACGCACCTCGGCTGCACCGCCGAGCACGACTGCGACGCTGCGGTCGCGCTGTAGCGCGGCTTTCAGCGACTGAAAGCTCGCGTCGACAAAGCCGAGCGCCATGAGGATGTCGCGCCAGAACGGCAGGTAGAAGTTGACGTTCACCTGCTCAGTCCGTCCATCAGTCAGGCATGGCACGAGCGTCAGCGCGTGTTAGGTGTCAGGTGTCGAGTCAGAGCATCAGTGCAGGCAGTCGAGTGAAGCGTCACACGCACCGTCGCAATCGCAATGTCGAGGTTGCGGTTCTTGCGGGACAACCCGACGGCATCGGCTGCCTGCAGCGTGGTAGTAAATACAAGTGAGTGAGTGAGCACTTCAGCGACTGAGAGCGACCGTATCATCAGTCGTGTGCGTGTGTGTGCATGCGATAGAGAGCGCGGTGACGTACGAACGAGAGCCACGCGCTAAAGCCAAAGACGCCATGTGGGTGGATCACAAAGAGCACGCGGTCGGTCGCACTGAACTCGCGCTCCTGCTGCAGCGACAGCGGGAAGTACGTGCGTGCGGCGTCCCACCAGCTGCGCATGGCGATAGCAGTAGCAGTAGCAGCAGTGGTCGCAATGCCATTTGTCATGTCAGCGACGATGCACGTCCACACGCACAGACGCACATATGGTGCATTGCATGAAGCAGTCGCGACGCAATGATCAGGCGACAACAGACGCACCTGACGCGGCGGAATGCGACGATCGGGCGGCCGATGCCATTGAACGGCGCCTTGTCGATGCAGAACGTCCACACGAGCAGCTGCGCATTGCATCCAGTGGCAGCGTGCGTGTGTGATGCGATGTGATGTGATGCGATGTGCATGGTCAGCACATACAAGCGTCGTGTGCACAGCAACCGCTAAAGCAGCAGCAACAGCACAATGCGCATATACGCGCACCGCAAGCTCGATGATCCAGCCACCCGGCACGACGAAGAGCAACACAACGTTGAGGCTTAGTGCGAGCGCCACGCACGCGGTAAAAAGCGTAATACCACTGCGGATCTTCCCAGGCGGATGCTGCTCAGTCTTGGATGCAATCGTCGTAGCAGTGGTGGTAGCAGTCGTGGATGTAGCAGTCGTGGCAGAGGCAGGAGCAGCAGACGCTGTGGCGTGGGGCGTGCGCTGGACAATCACCATGCTCGTCTCGTCAAGACCTTCTTGTCGTTAATATCGGAATGGCGACTTTCTGCTGTCCGTTTTCTATGTGAAATCGCCTTCTGATGTTGACATAAGACCGGCGATCGCCATGACACAACACGGCCCCAAAAGGCGAGCAGATGTGCTGACGTGATACTGGCGGCAGCCGCGGCTGCTGCTGCCTCAGCACGTCCAACATGACACCGGAAGCAAAAGCCACGTGGCCACACGCCAGCACGTAGCACGAAGATGTTCATCAACAATAGCATGGCGGCCGTACTGTTGGAATGTGACGGACTCTGTTATTATGTACCGTAGAATGCGTCTACAGTATCACATGGTACGTGCCCTGCATGCACTAACAATGTGCATGCCCTCCCTCTCTCACAAACACACTCACACACTCTCTCAAGCTACTCAGCAAGCAGCAAGTCGCGCTGACGCAACAAGTACGCGACTTCCGCTGCTGACGGGCGCGCCATTGGGTCGAGACTCACGCAGCGCTTTGCAATCTCAAGCAGCTTTGGCGGACACGTCACCGAGAAACTCACGGTCAGGTCACCATTCGCGACGCCCTGGAGCACAGCAAAGTCGCTGAGCTTCTCGCCAGTACCAGCGGCGCGCGCGTCGGAAAACGGCAGCGCGTGCGTGTCGAGCTCCGACAGAATGACGCCAAACGAGTAGACGTCGACGGCTTCGGTATAACGCACTTCGCCGCGCGCGAGCTCAGGCGCGAGCCAGCGCGTCGTGCCGACGCCGGTCGTCATGTCGAGTTCACGCTTCGCAGCCGAGATGCCAAAGTCCGCAAGCTTGGCGCCCTTGCGCGCATCCACCAAGATGTTGCGGCTCTTGAGGTCGCGGTGGATGATCACGGGCGAGAGCGAGTGGAGGTACACGATCGCGTCGATCGTGTCGAGCGCGTACTGGAGCTTCCGGTCGGCCCACGTGAGGCGCCGCTCCACCTCGAGGAGCGACCGCAAGTCGCCGCTGTCCATGTACTCGAGCACTGCGAGCATGTCGACGAGCCGCGTCCACGCAACGCCGACAAACTCGACGATCTTCGGGTGCTGGAGCCACGCCATGAGCTTGATCTCGCGCACAAAGTCCTCGCTCGCGTCGAACGACCCGGCCGACGACACAAGCAGCTTCTTCACTGCGACCTTTGTGCCGCGGTACCGTCCAATCCAGACTTCGCCGAACGCGCCTTTTGCAATCTTCTTGACGAGCTTGACGCTGTCGTAGTCGACGCGCCACGTCACGAGCACTTGGTCGTTCGACGGGAAGAGCTTATCGCCCGCATCGAGTTCGCGCTGGTACTCGGTGCGCTTCGCGCTGTCAAAGAACAGCGGCGTGTCTTCGTGGAGCTTACCGCGCAGCCGCAGCGTCCGGCGCCGCGACACGAGTGCAAACACTGCGATACCGACAACAATTGCTACGAGTAGCGCGATCAGACTTGCGAGCAAGTACGTGCTGTCGCTGTTGCTGTTGCTGCTGCCTGTTGGGTTGACGAGGACGCCGACCGTCGCAGTGGGCGTGACACCAACAACAGCCGCACCAGCACCAGCTGCTGAACCAGTTGCGTTCACAGCTTTCTTCGTTGCACTCGGCGCGAGCGTCGGGTTCTCGGGCACGTCGATCTCGACGCGGCAGATCTTGTTGCCCTTGAGACTCACGAGCGTCCCGAGTTTGCACGACGTGATCGCTGCAAAGTCGGCGTCAAACTCGCCGAGACCGGCAAAGAAGTCGAATTGCTCCTGCGACACGGCTGCGAGCTGGAAGCCGTTGCCTGTGATTGCAAACGTCGTGAGCGGCGACTTGAAGATCGCGTTCGGGAACGCCATGAGCTTGTTCGACGACAGGTCACTGCAAGTGACGTAGAGCGATACAATTGGACACAGATATAGCAAACGTGAGTACACAATCGAATGCGTCACAGCCACACGTTGTGAGCTGCAAATGATGTGGAAACGGTCAGGAAAGCGTCACTGCACGGACTACACGACAATGACGCACATTGTGTTGGCGGCTGGCAGCTGCAGCGAGTAGTTTGCAATGTAGTTGTCCGAGAGGTTCCTGTGGGGTGACGCAGACAGAGATGAAGATGGCGTGGCGTGAGTGCGTGAGTTATCACGACCAGCGTACAGCGAGTAGCTGACGGGCAGACACGTACAAGCTCTGGAGAACGGCTGCCGATGCGAGCGCGCCGCCTGCCGACTCGATCCGGTTGCCTGCGAGGTTGCTGTCGTTCACACGCCGCACACACAACTCGCGCATCAGTTGATTGCCATTGCGAGCACTTACAACGAGCAAGTGACCGACTCGAGACACATGCAAACGCAACGCACAGCTTCTCGAGACGCGCGAGTGCGCGCACTTCGTCGGGAATGGACGCGAGGCGGCAGTTGACGAGCGACCTGCAAGACCAACGACGCGTATACGAGAGCGCGCATAGGAGCGTCAAGAGTCGTTGTTGTGTGAGCATAGATCAGAGCAAAGCACAAGAACGCACAGCTGTTTGACGGTCGTCGGGAGCGAGAGATTCGTGGACGCGTCCATCTTCCAGTTCGTTAGCGTTCTGCAGCAGCACGTACGTATGTGCATAAGCGAACAACCAGTCAGTCTGCATTCGTCACAACGCGCAGCGACACACAGACGCAGTTCGTGCGTACGTACACTTTGATGTACTTGTCGCCGTCCTTGAACGCCTTCTTGGGCACAAACTTGTCGCCGTCGCCATCCCACGAGAGCGTCTCGCCATCGATCGAGGGACCGCCAAACAGTGAGAACGCATGCGCTGTCGATAGCAGTGCGAGCGCAGTCGCGACGAGCAGCAGCGCGAGGCGGAAGGCTGTGGCCATAGCTAGGAGCTGCGAGAACTGGCAACCAGCAGACAAACGGCGAATTGATCTATGTGTGTGTGCTTGTGTTGTGTGCACGAGAGAGTGCGCTTGTACCTGGAGCAGGAAGACCACGAGTGTTCGCGTCTGATGCGCTTGGTGGTTGGAGACTCGTCTGGAGCGAAATGCGAAATGATGGCGCGCTGGAAATCAGGTGCAATGGATCAAAATCATGGTTATTGCTGATATTTGTGTCTAACCTGTGGGCAAAATCGGCATTTATGATTTGCAAATGGCTGAGCTCAAAATTTGAGAAATCATGCTTGTCAAGTGTCACACTGCTCGAATCTGATGATGCTCTGTTCGACGCTCGAAGCGGTGAGCGCTGTGCATGCTGTGCATGCATGCTGTGCATGTGAAGCTCATATCGCCGCGCCATCAGCGATATACGCATGCATGTGCTCGTTCACTACAACGTGCGGACGAATCATACAGAATGGAACTGTGAATAGCGAGACGACTGATCTGCACGACCTTTCGTGTATTGCACCCTTTTGTGGCAGTGCGCACTTGGCACCAGTGGCAATGGTGACCTCCGCTTCTGCTGCGAATGTTCATGCTGCGGCTACAGCTGGAGGCGTCGCTGCTGCTAATGGTGATGCTAGCGACGCATCCAGCAAGTCCGCGTCGGACATGCAAGCAGCACTGCTGCGATATGGTGCTGATGCAAGCTTGGAGGACCGTGTGGTGTTCCTGACCGATCAGCTCGCGGCGCTCGAGCACGTGCGCGAGTGGAAGCTCGCAGTCAAGTGCGAGCTCGCCAAGCCCGAGTACTCGGTCGAACACCTCGAGCGTGTGCGCTCGCTCGCATCGGTTGACAACTCGCTGCTCTACGGCGTGCTCGAGAAGATGGGGTTCGTGAGCGCGCTCAAGCGCTCGGTCCTCGACCTGCACTGCGCTGCGTCCCAGGCAGTCATCGCTGCGACTGCCAGTCAGACCAAGCACGACGACGCACTGTTCGCGCCCGAGATGCAGAACAGCCGCGGCTGCAGCCTTGGCGCTGTGCTCCATGCGCGAGAGAGTTGGGAAGCGATCACGCGCGACGAGATGCTGCGGTTCGCGCGCGAGACTGGCCAGCCGCTCGTCGCATCTGCAGTCGCGACTCTGCCTGTTGCGAAGCAATCTGTGCCATCCGACGACGCAACAAGCGAAAACGCTAGTAGCGACCAGCAGCTCGTCAAGTCGTCCAAGCTCAGTGCTGCGCGCTTCCTCTACGACGGGTGCGCTGGCGGTCGCTCTGTCAATCCAGTCCAGTCCAGCAACACTGTGAGCAGAACTTGTGGACTGACGCTGTGTGTCTGTGTATGCATGGCATCTAGGAACGACCTCTTGCACGCGCTGCAGGCGATCCAGCCAGCAAACCGATCCGCGAGCGCGATGGCCCGCGCACAAGACGCATGGGGTGAGTCTTGGCTCGTGGTCCCATCCGTCCGACTACATGCATGCTGACAGCATCGCCTCTGTGTGTCGTCACTCCCACCCACTCGCTCACTTGCAATGCCAACGACGGTGGCGCCAGGCTCGATCCAGCTGCTGATGCACACGCCGGCGCTCGCCGACTTGCGCCGCGTCTTCCCCGAGCTGTCGCCCGCGCACGGACAGATTGGGCTCGACGAGCTCTTCGCGTCCGAGCGGCAGGCGTTTGTGGCCGAGAAGAACCGCGTCGGTGACCTCGTGCTCACGCATCAGAGCCCGTCGATGGCGCGGCAGTTTGCCAAGACCGGCTGCCCGACCAACTTGCGACCGCACGTGCGTCACTGCCATTGCTGCTGCTGTTGAGTCAATGAGTCTGTTAGTTTAAGACACGAGTCGTGATTAACGCGACGCTGTTGCTGCTGCTGCTCTTGTCTGTGCCTCACACACTCAGATCTGGCGCCAAGCGCTCGGCGTTGCGCTCACGCCCGAGGCGACGCAGCGCTTTCACGCACTGCAGCAGCGCGTGATGGAGCGCACGTACCTGACCGACAGCATGTACGCGCTCGACCTGCAGCAGGCGTTCGACAGCTGCGACTACTTTGTCTTCGAGGACCACCTTGCGAGCGTCGTAATGGCGTTCACGCGCGACGAGTTTGTCTTCGAGCACGCGCTCCAGGTGAATGGCACGGTGCACGCGACCGTCAACGATTCGACTGTTGTCATACCGCCGAACGGCGTGCTGCCGTTCAGCGGTCTCGTGCTGTACGCTGCGCCGCTTACGTACGTCTACGACGACCCCGTTGCGCTCTTCTTTGTGTTTCGTGCCATGTACGTGCGGTACTGGAGCAAACTGAACGCGATTCGGTCCGACGATCCGTCGACAATCCTCGGGCTCTGCAAGCTCTTTGAGGACCTCACGCTCCGCACGAGCGCTCCTGCCGTGTTCCATCTACTGAACAACGGCCTTCGGCCGCTCGACATTGCGTTCCCGTGGCTCCAGACCGCGTTCTCCGGCGTGCTCGCGACCCGCGAAGTCCTGCTGCTCTGGGATCGCGTCGTCGGCTTTGACGCGCTCGAGCTCGTTGCGATCCTCGCTGCTGCGCTCTTCCACTTTCGCGCCGACGAGCTCTGTAACGTGACAACACAGGCAGACGTTGATGATGTGTTTGCCGAGCTCCTTGAGCTCCAAGTCGTGCCGATGTTACAAGAGTACCTCTTTCTACTCTCTTAGTCATCACAAGTCTAGTTCTACGACAGTCGGACCTACCACCCACTCATCTACCTACCAACCATTCTACCGACCTACCGCAGCTGGAATGCCGTGTCGAGTGACCGAAGCCACCGCAGCGCAGCGCATTTGAACGCGTCGTAGTGCGCGTATGTCGGCAACACGAGCGCACGTGCGCGATGGTCCATGAACGGCATGATCGTGTCATCAACGTCAATGTCGTCAGCATCGTCATCCGACTTGGCGAGCGGTACGACACGCGCAAGGCGCTGGAGCACGCGCACGTCGCCGCTGGACCTAACCCAGAGCTTGGCACGCGCTGAAGCAAACGTCTCGGTGAACATCAGCACGACAAGCTGCTGCTCCTCGATTACGAGGTCGTTTACGAGCCGCGTCCACCACGCAGCGGCCTTCGAACGGTCGCCAAACGCTGTCCACTCGAGCGCTTTTGTCCAGTCGACGGCGCGCACGTCGAGTAGGTCGGTGCGACCGTGCACGAGCACACGAAAGTCGGTGACGCGCAAGAGCGCGAGCGTGTCGGGCAGCACGTCGCTGAAGCCGCCGGCGAAGCTTTGGGCTTGCAGCAGCCACTGCGGATCGCTACGGCTTTCGCGCAGGACGCACTGCAGAAAGCGCGTCGAGAGGTCCAAGACGCCGCTGAGCGCGACGCGATACAGCACGACGTGCGCGACGAGCTCGCCGAATAAATAGAAGTCGAGCAGCTGTGCGCGCAGCGCAGCGTCCGACAGCTCCGAGTGCTCCAAGTGGCTGGCAGATGACGCGCGGTCGTCACTGGTACTCAGCAAGCCCGGGTTTGCAGCTGCAAGTGACGATACGAGCTTGGCGAGCGCAGAGGCCGTGTCGACTTGCGCGTCAATCGCAAACTGCATCGGTGATCGAAACGCGTCGGGCTCGAGAGCCTGCGCCATGCGGACAAACTGCTGCCAGTACGCGCCGTCAGCCGCCGTGAAGTTGAACTGGATACCACAGCGTTGCGTTGGTGCGTCAGCTGCTGATGCCCTAAGCGTTGGGAACACGAGTGTCTCGAGGTAGTCGAGTTTGTTGTCGAGCCGCAGCATGTGCGGCGTTGTGAGGAAGAGGCCGCGCATGCGCTGGATGCGCTCGAGGTCGCGCTGGCACCAGTCGTTGAACACGTCAAAGCACGTCGGGTCGCGCACGACGCAGCGCTGCCAGCGCCGCACGACGTCCTGTTGCTCAAACTTGCTCACCATGCGGTGGAGCCGCGAGAGCTGCTTTGTGAGTTTGTACGACAGGAACTCGAGGACGCACGCGGCGTCGTCAGCTCTCAGCATCGGGATCGCGCCGTCTGCGTCCTTGGCGGTCACATGCAGTCCGAGATGCAGCAGTGCGCGGACACACAGCGCGTGGCCGTGGCGCGCCGCGATGTGGAGCGCGGTCTCATTACTGTCGTCGACTGTCGTTGCGTGTGCGTCGACGGACTCGTGTTGTCCCAAGAACGTCAGCAGTTCGTGGTTGCCGGCAGCAGCTGCAAAATGGACGCAACTCCAGCCGTTTAGCGCGCGCGCGTCAAGGAACGACCCGAGCACGTCAATGTCGAGCATCACGCGCGCAACGGTCTTGACGCTTGCAGCTGCTGCTGTCGTACTAAGCGTCGTCGTCGCGGCTGCGCGGCAGAGCAGTAAGAACGGCACGTACCCGTCGCTCGACCGCTCTGTTACGGTCTGCGGCTGGTGCTGCATGAGCACGCGACAGAGTTCGGGCGTCGCGGCCGTGAGCGCTCGACACGCAAAGTGAATCGGCGCGTTCGTGGCCAAGTCGCCCGTCGCAGCGAGCGATGCGTCATGTGCGAGCAGGTCGACGCAGACGTCGTTGAGCGTCGCGGACGCGAGCAGACAGTGGAACGGCGTGCGGCCCGTGCGGTCCTGGTGCGCGAGCAGCCTCGGCTCTTGCGCGAGCAGGTACAGCACGCACCGACGCTTGCCGCCAAGCGCCGCGTGGTGTAGCACGTTCAGACTCGCGTCGTCAGTCGCAAACACGTCGACCTTGGCGACGTGCATGAGGTACTGCACGGCTTTTGTGAGGCCGCACCGCGCGGCCTCCATGAGCAGCGTGCGATGCTGCAGCACAGGGTTCGTCCAGCCGCGCGCACGTGCTGGCGCATCGGGGTGTTCGCGTAAGAGCGTGAGCAGCTGCGCCGTGTTCTTGCTCGCGCAGCACTGGAAGAGCCACTCGACAAGCCGTGAGGTGGCTGCTGCTGCGCGTCGCGCCAGACACGCGACGCCGCTGCAGCGCGAGCACTCGTAGCGACTCCCAACCGCGTCATTTCCCAAAACACCAACGCAGTCCGCGTGCTCCCACACGCCGCAGTCGTCGTGGCAACAGTGGAGCCACTTGCCAGTGTACACGCCAACGGACTCAGCGCCGCACACACAGCGAATGTCGCCGATCACGAGCGACGCATGGCGGTTTGCGGCGTCTTCGACGGCTTCGTCGTCGTCGTCAATGACAACGACAGGCGAGACACCGAGCGCACTCGCGACTGCGCCACCGACGTAGCGTTTTGCTGCTGCTGATGCTGTTGGCGACTCGCGCGTTCGCGGCGGCGCGTCGAGCGGCAGGTCGTCGTCGGTATCGCTGTCGCTCGAGTCGTCGACGAGTCGCTGCTTCTTCAGCCGCTTGAACCGCTTTGACGCGCTGCTCGCTGCAGCTGCTGCGTCCGTCGTACTTGACTCGGTCGTAACAGTCGTACGCGATAGCGAATGACTCGGTCTCGGTGCAGATGATGATGACAGTGGCGGCTGCGATACAGTGGTCTTTGTCGGTGCAGCAGCAGCAGCAGTCGGCAGTCGCGCTCTGTCGGCAGCTCCTAGCTTTGCTGCTGGCGTCTGCACGCGCTCGTTACGGGTTGGCGCAGCAGCAGACGGTGTGGGCGTTGGTCCGTTGCTCGTAGTCGCTGGAGCCGCTGAACGATTCGTATGGACTGGCGCAGACGCCGGAGTTGTCGCCGTCGGCTGCGAATGGCTCCGGTCGTGGTTCGTCGCGGCGGTCCCACGTGACTGCAACGGCAGCTGTTGGCGCACGCGCTGCTGTGGCATTAATGTCCGCTGCTGTTGCTGTGGAGGCGGCAGCGGCAGCGGCGGCTGTGGTTGCGGTTGCGAAGGCGGCGGCAGAGGCGGCTGGATCGGTGCGCGTGTCGGTGGCGCCGGTGCTGTTCGTGCTGGCTGCTGCTGCGGGAGCGATCGCTTGAGTGCCGACTTGACGTCTTCGTCGCGCAGCATCGGCTGTTGCTGCTGTTGCGAAGAGCTCCGAACGACTGGCTGTGGCTGTGGTGGTTGTGGCGGCGCTGCTACCGATGCCATCGCGCGGCGCTGGCGCAAGTACTGGTAGAACTTGCGGAACTCGTCGTGATGGAGCCAGAGTTCGACTTCGGTCTGGAAGCTCCGGAGGCTCTGGAGGTAAATGCGATCGCGCAGGCTCCACGAGTTGATGCTGTTGACGTAGAACGCCTGCAAGACGTTCACAAAGTGGTGCTGCAGCAGCTCGATCGGGAGCCACGATGTCTGGCCGCTCTGCCACCGCACGCGCACGATCTCCCAGCTCACGGCGCCGGCAAAGCACTGCGCGAGGTCGAGCACTTTAACAATGTCCCATGGCGCGATGCTCGGCAGTGGCAGCAGCTGCGGTAGGTCCTTGCGCTCGAGTGTTGTGCGCACAGTCTGCGTGTACAGGTCGCCGTCGCTCGACATGACAATGAATTTGCGCAGCACGACAAAGCGCGCGTAGAGCGGGTAGTACGCTGCGTCGGCGTGGATCGCGAGCTGCTGTTGGAACACGTCCGGCAGCAGCGAGCGCAGCTGCAGGTCGCCTGTTGTCGGCAGCACGATCGCAATGCGCGGACCAGCTCCTTTCGGCGGCAGCGGCGGGTACGCTTTTGTGCGCATGTCGTCCGCCATGGCCGCTGCGAGCGAACAGACGTATGGAGAGCAAGCGCCGAGACGTGCAGTGATGTGTCGATTTGGAAGTAGTACCTGCGTGTGCACGTGCTGTGTATGTGCGTATGTGCTCCTGCTCGGTGCTCGGTGCTCGGTACTCGGTGCTCGGTGCTGCAACAGGTGACGCACACGCGCGAGGTTTGGTTCGCTTGGCGAAGGAGTCGCTGCAGCACAAATACAAATACGATAGAGACAATATACAGGGTCGTCCCGTATGTGTCCCGAATGAGAGATGTGCATGTATCCCGAACGCGTGCGCTGCGTGTCCCGTAACGCGGTTGCACTTATTTGTCCGTCTCCCATGACCACCACCTCACAGCTGCAGTCTCTTATTTTTCAGCCGATCAATTGCGCTGTCGCCGTCTGCATCCAGCCCGCCGGATTTCCGACGGGACGGAGGGGGATCGAAGATCTGAGCCTTGCTGCCTACTAGTAGCGCCGACTGCTGACTACTGCATCTGAGCTACACGCACCAACACACGCAGCGACGCGCACGGACGACGCGAGCATGCCAAACGAACACGCAGATGAGCGGACGCGCGTCGCGCTGCGGCGCCACACAACTGGCGTCGTGAGCTTTGGCGACACCGGTGACGTGTGCACAGAGACCGACGACGTCGACGTCGAGCTGCTGCAGCAGGACATGAAGAAGCAGTTTCTGCGCCACTCGAGCGTGCTGTTTGCCGGCGGCGTCGCTGGCAGCATCGGCAAGACCGTGACAGCACCGCTGAGCCGCCTCACGATCCTCTTCCAGGTCCACAGCATGGTGTCAACGCGGCACACGGACAAGTTCTCATCGAGTGTCTTTGGCGCGTTCACGAAAGTCCTCAAGAACGAAGGCGCGCTTGCATTCTGGAAAGGCAACGGCGCGAGCGTGCTCCATCGATTCCCGTACTCGGCCGTGAACTTCTTCACGTTCGAGACCGTGAAGACGACGATCATTGCGCAACGCCATCCGCTGTTCAGTGAGAACTCGTGGACGACGCAGTTTGCAGCCGGTGCAACTGCCGGCGCAGTCGCGACGATCGCGTGCTACCCGATCGACCTCATCCGCACGCGTCTCGCGACGCAGCTCAACTCGGACATCCGGTACCACGGCATCCGCCACGCCGCGCAGCGCATTCGCGCCGAAGAGGGCGTGCGCGGCCTGTATCGCGGCCTCGGCGCGACGCTCGCCGTCACGGTCCCGAACCTCGCGATCAACTTTACGCTCTACGAGGCGCTCAAGGGCCACATGGTTGCGTTCCGCAACGCGCGAAAGCAGCATGGGCTGGCGGCTGACGATGCACCGATTGTAACCGGTAGTCGCTACATTAGCGTGCTCGACACGCTCATATGCGGCGGCATTGCTGGCATTGCGTCGTCGCTCGTGACGTTCCCGATCGACGTTGTGCGCCGCCGACTGCAGATCTCGGGCATTCACGCCGGGCACCTCGGCATCCCACCGACACCGTACGGCATTGCAGCGGAGCTCCTGAGCACGCAAGGCATCCAGGGCTTTTACCGCGGCCTCACGCCCGAACTCATGAAGGTCGTACCAATGGTCGGCATCACGTTTGGTATGTTTGAGCGATTAAAGAAACTCATGATCATCGACTGACGAGGACGCTAAAGCAGCAGCAGTGAGCTATGAGCTGCACTCAGCACGCATGTGTGTCAGTGCGCTTTGCGAATCGTCACATCGCTGAAATAACCAACATGCAGCAAACAAACAAACGCATTCTGTGGTATCAAACGTTTCAATAGACAACATCGTCGTCGTTGTCTTCGTGTCTGTTCAATGGCGCGTTCATGAGGCGAGTGGGTCTTTCATGGCTGCAGATCACATGATGCGAATCGAGTTGAAGTGACGCGCTCGTCTGCTGCGGAGGCGTCTGATCTGGATTCCTACCGTGGAGATGTCGCATACTGCACTTGACGACAGTTGATGCGTGTGGCAACCGACGCGGGACGACACGAGCATCAACCCCTCACGACAATGTTTGTATGGATACAGGCACCCGCACCAACACCATTGCACGAGGCATAAAGACGCATACAGACACTATATAATAGATTAGAACGAGCGACGCAACAGCGGCTGTATCGCGCATGAGCGCCTCTGTCTGCTCTCTCTGTTGCCGCCGCCGCCGCCGACCGCTCCTTCCAGTGAGAGGGACCACGCAGCGCTGCTTGCTGGATTAGAAGTTCGACGACGACGACAACGCATTGATATTCGTAGTAGTTGGAGCGCAGTAGCGGGTGGTGGGTGATTGGGTGACTGAATGGATGGTCGTGACGACAGCGGCTTCCTTCGCGCGCTGGATCGGTCGCTCGGGTCGTCACAGTCGTGTGCGTGAGTAAGCGACTACTGCTGGCGTCGCGAGAGGGAGCGGTTGGCAGTGGTGGTGTACAAGGAGGGGAGAGGGAGGGCAGACGAAGGCGAACACGCGCAGACGACGGACCGGCTGACTAGCGTCGCGTGGAGATAGTAGACCGGACAGGGTTAGATGGACACGGACGAGATCTTGGTCGGTCTTGCAGGGCCCCACTCGTTCTCGAGCTGCACATACTCGCCCTCGGGCGGCGGCAAACAGACTTCGAGCTCCCACGGCGTTGCGTCGATCTCCTCCGTGTGCTTCCACGTGAGGATTACAGGCGTCCCTTCGCTCTTGTCGAGCAGCGAGTTGATCTGCCGCAGCACCTGGCCCTTCGACTTGTTCACGACGAGGCGGTGGTTGATCGCGTACAGCGTGTCGCCGATGCGCAGCCCGCCGCTCGCTTCCGCTGGTCCCTTCACGCCTTGCCAGTTCGTCGGGTTTGGCCCCTGCACGCGGTTGCGCGGCACGAGGCGCTTCCCCTCGAGTCGGTAGTAGTCGACAACGACAACCTCAGCGTTCTGCATCAGCCGGCTGCCGCTCGTCTTCACGATCACGCCTAATCGCTTGAACACGTCCTGCTTGCGCATGTTTGTCGACGCGTCGAGCACCGGGAGATGGCCGCGCGGACCGACCTGCACGGTCTGCGCGTCGCTGCCGCTCGCGTCGCTCGAGATGCTGCTGCTGCTGCTGCCACCGAGACGCACTTCGGTCTGCCGGTCGTGGCTCAGACTCGTTGCGTAGATCGGGCCGACGTAAAAGTCGCCGCCACCAGGCAGTCCATTACGTGACCAGCTCTGCCCCATGGTCGTGAAGGCGCGTCGTTTAGGCTCGTTCGCGCTCGCTCACGTGAGCGCTCGATCGCACGAGCAGATGTGTGTATAGGCGAATGCGGCGCAGGAGAGGGTGCGCGCACTAGTACTAGGGAAAGCGCGGGATGAAGCGCGCGTGCCGGCGTTCGTCGTTCAGCACGAGCAAGCGAGAGGATGAGGACGAGGGGGTCGCGCTGTGCCTGTGTGTGTGTGCGAGCGTGCTGTGAGCAGTGGCGTCTGGACGCGCGATGCGAATGTGGAAGCAAAGTACCTCGCGGTTGTCGGTGCGTGCGTGCGATTGTAAGCCAAGCTGCGGGACGAAGTGTGTCGCAGAATTCGACGGTTGTATCACTGTAATATCAGGTGAAGACTATCGAGCCTGATTGTTGTATGCTGAGATCGAATGTTGCAGCTGAATTATACTTGTGTCGCGTCTTGAACAAACACATGCGCTTTGTCACAAAACGGGACGTGCGCTGGCTAGTGTCCCGAAGCCGATTGCAATTACACACGGGATCGAACGCGATTCGGGGACAGTCGATACATACAGAGACAGAGCAGGTGGCGATCAAGTCGGCACTCCACATTCGAGCAAGCCACATTAGCAACGCAACGTCAAGAAGAAAGTATCGGTTGCGTCGCGAGCCGGAGAGTCGAGGCAACCCGGCTCACTTTCATCGCAAGGATGTTGGTGTCGCCAGCACACTTTCATGCGCACGAGCGAGCAGTGGCATTGCGCTGCTGATGCAACAACGGCACTAAAGCAGTCCAAAGATGGCAAGCTCACACTCGAAACACTAATCACGAAACTCGTTGTGGCTAACTTCCGTGTCGCTGGTTTTCGGCTGCGGGACGCACGGGATTCGATCGTCAACTGTGTTTGCACACGAGCGAGATAAACATGCAATTGTTTGAGATCCCATGCTTATGTCCCGAAATGGAATGATGTCCCGAATCCAAATCTGCTTGAACTTCAAAGTCACGTTCGCACTTTGTCGCATGCACACAGTACCTGCTTGACTAATTCACCAGCAGCACCTTACGTCTTGCACACCACAACCAAGTCAATCTTGCAGCATCAGCCCTACGATGCTGCTGCGCCGCGCGCTTCCCAGGCTCTCGGCCGCGGCAGCAGCCTGCAGCAATGGCGCGTCGCTACGCGCGCTCAGCAGCGCTGCTACTGCTTCGTTCGCTGGACAGATGCTTCCCGAGACCCAGCGTCTCGTCGACGGCGTGCTTACAGGTCAACGCGCTGCGCTCAGTCGCTCGATCACACTCGGTGCGCACTCTTGCTCGTTCATGTTGAAGCGCTGCATGTAGTGCAGATATGATACCTGCGATAGGCAACAAGCTCACATCAGCATGTGTATGGCTGACCAACTGCGTTGTGTCTGCTGCACACGTGTACGTCGTCGGCAGTCGAGTCGACACTTAAGCGGGACGAGGAGCAGGCCGAAGTGCTGCTCGACGCCGTGCTCACGCACCGCCGCGAAGCGAACGCAAAGGAGAAAGAGTTTCGCGGCCTCCCGACGTTCCGTGTGGGCATCGCGGGTCCGCCTGGTGCAGGCAAATCGACGTTCATCGAGACACTCGGGCTGTACTTGACCGCTAAGGGCCACAAAGTCGCCGTCTTGGCGATCGGTACGACTCGCATAAGCTCGTGTCTGTGTGTCACTGTGTGGTGTGTGCAAGCGCGTGTATTGATATGCGCTTGACTGGAATACTCGTTAGATCCGTCGTCGTCGCGCTCGGGCGGCTCGATTCTCGGCGACAAGACGCGCATGACGCACCTCTCGAACGACCCGCACGCGTTCGTGCGTCCGTCGCCGTCGCGTGGGACGCTCGGTGGCGTCGCGCAGCACACGAACGACATCGTGCTGCTCTGCGAAGCGGGAGGCTACGACATCATCCTCGTCGAGAGCGTCGGGCTCGGACAGTCCGAGATCGTGATCGACGACACGGTCGACATGGTCATGCTGCTCGTGCCTCCTGCTGGCGGCGACGAGCTCCAGGGGTCGAAGAAGGGCATCATGGAGATCGCCGACGTCATTGTCGTGAACAAGGCCGACGGTCCCTTGGAGTCGTACGTGGCAGCTGCTCACAGGAGTGTGGGCTGTGTGTGTGGCGCTACTGTCATGTCTGCTGACCTGCTGCTACCGTCGCTACTGTTACGGATGCCCAGCGTCGCAAAGCACGCAGCGGTCGACTATATGCACTCGCTCCAGCTGATGCGGCGCAAGGACCCGGACTGGGAGCCCAAGGTGCGTTGAGTGTCACAGAGGCGACATGCACACAGTAGCACATACATGCCATACTCACGACATATACATGTGTGTGCGTGCGTGCGCCTGTGTGGCTGTGCTTATGTATGGATGTGTAGGTCAGGATGTGCTCAGCGATCGAGAAGAAGGGCATCGACAAGGTCTGGGACATCATGGAGCAGTACCGCACGAGCATGAACGAGCTCAACAAGGTCCGTTCTGCCTGTGTGTGTGTATCTGTCGTCGATGTCTGAAGATGCAGTTGAAACACTGGCGCACGTGACTGAATGACTCGTGATGCAGATTGCGCAGAAGCGCAATGCGCAGAGCTCCAAGTGGATGTGGAACCAGCTGAGCGAGCAGCTCATGAAGTCCGTCACGAAGAACGCGTCCGTGCGACGCAAGGCCGAGAAAATGACAGACGACCTCGTGCGCGGCTACATCAGTCCGCGCTCAGCAGCTGCGCACATCCTCGACCTCTTCCTCACGGCGCAGCTCCAAGGCAATGACAATAACACCAGCAAGTCAACGTGAGCGTGTGGTCGTAACAGAGCGTGTCACCCGATCGGATCGATTGTCCAACACTCGCACAGCGCGACAGCAATAGCAATGCGAGCGAGTGGTCGGTACCTATACAGCTGTCATTGTTACAGGATCGCGTCGGGTTCGTATGGCTATGCGTGTGGCTACTTGCGTATGGCTGTGTGTGGAAACTAATAGATAGATGACATGGACGGGATCTGCTCCGTCGCGATCATGGAGAGGCCCATTGCTGGCTGCACAGCAAACGTCGCCGAACTGCTCGACGTTGCTGGTGCGGTCGCCTGCGTCTCGCGCACTGCACTGCTGCTGCCTTGACGCTGCAGCAGCGCCGAGCACGAGAGCACCTGGAGCGCGCACAACTCGGCTTCAATGAGACTCGACAGGCGCTGGCGAATGGTCGGCGACACTTTTGCGAGCAGCTCTTCCTGCGACGGCAGCCGTCCGACGGTGCTCACGTCGCGTACCGATGTGACCTTGTGCTGCTTGTTCGCGTTTGTTGCTGCGACCTTGGCCGTTGGCAGCGGCTGGAGCGACATCGCCGTGCCGAGTGCCGAGACGACGCGCGCACGCTTCTTTGTCTGCTGCGCGCTCACGTCGAGACTTGTTGGCGCAGCGGTCGTCCCTGCAAACAGCGCGGCGAGGTTCGACGCCGACTGGCTCACTGAATACGTGGACGCTGGGTCGTCGAGGCCAGCGAGCGTCGCGTTGCTGCTCGAGCGCGAGCGCGGACCTGTGCTTGAGTCCGTGTCGCCGCTGTCGTCGCCGCTGTTCATGGCAGTCGACGATCCGTCGTCGCTGTAGTAGCCGGTGTAGAGACCTGCTGCGCGCTGCGCTGCGATTGCAGACGCTGTAGCTGCTGCGCCGCCGTCCTGCAGTGGCAGCAGACCGCTGTGCTTGCGCATCTCGTCGTCGCGCGCGAGCTTAGCAAAGTACTTTTGCGCGTGGCTCCGGATCTGCGCCGACGTGCGCGTCTTGATCTTCGACGCCACCTTCTTCCACTCGCGGCCGTAGAGCCGCAGACCGGCGAGGAAGCTCTGGTGCTCTTGCTCGGTCCAGCGCCCGCCGTTCATCCCCATCTGCGGCTTCACGCGCTCGACCTTGATCTTGGCGGCACTCGTCACTACGTTGTCTGTGCCTAAATCTGTGGACGATGCAGATGCAGACGCTGCTGCAGCCATCGACAGCGCCATGTGCGCCGCACCAGTTGCCGACACAACTGGCGACACGGACGGTGCACTCGATGCGAGCAGCAGCGCAGATACTGCTGGCGAGTGCGTCGCCATGTCGTCCTTGAGATCGCGATCGTAAGGCAATGGCGCCACGATCGACGCGACTGACGTCGTGAGTGGTACTGCTGCGTATTCGGTCTTGACCATGCTTGGGCACGTCAACGAAGTCGTTGGCTCCGAAGCAGTGACGCCAGTAGTAACACCAGTGTCATCACCGACACTGCGCACGACAGCAGGAACAGCAGCACCTTCGTAGATCGCGTTGTTGTTCATCGTGCGTGTTTCGAAGCAGCGATCTTGAAGTCCGTGATGCGCTTGTGAGGATATGAGCATGAGGATATGAGCGTGAGGATATGAGCATGCGAGCGTGACACCGCGTCAGTTATACTGCGTCTTTTCACGCTCCAAGTCGCTAAATTTAGCAACGCAAAACCGTTGAGACGCAGGATATTTGACGCAGGCTTCTCCATGAAATTGTATCTGAGGATTCTTATTTCATCGGTGGTTGTGAATTGACTTCAAAATACTATGAAGTGGCGGCTTATGCACACTCCGATTTCTCGATACAACACCAGCACACCGTATGATTCTATAATCGACCTTCTATCCATTATACGTGGGATTGTGAGCAAAAACGACTGGGACAGGGCAGACCTACTCGATATGTACTTCAATATTGTAGTAAAAAATGATACAACAGTATGATGCACCATCCACACAATATTTTCAAGTATATCTTCGCCACATATTCCGTATCGCTGCATTTGTACGGTCCACCATCCACTTGGTGTTTTCAAGTCGAACCGCCTCCAAAATGAGCATTCTGCACAACTTCTCTTTGAAACCACCAAATATATCAATAGCCTGAGTCAATACATTCAGAACAAGACATCTACATCATATTACGATATTTCATCCATCTTCATCTGCCGCTGAGTATTATTTGTGACGTTTTGACTGCAATGCTACTATTAGCATTTCAAGAAAGCAAATCGAAACGTATATTAGATTAGGATGCAATCCAGAGGATGAATAAGGTGCGCTAAAATAGGATATGATATGAATTGATGCGTTTACGTGGCACATCACGTCTCAATGTTTGGGCGTTTGATTGATTGATTGTTTGATTGTTTTGTGTGTGTGAAAAACTAACATTGCTGTTTTGTAAAATAATTGCGTCAGAAAAAAGCAAATAGCTATTGTCAGCGTTACTACAATTCGTATTCTTTATGTACCGATAATAACCAGCACCTTGATTTACAATTTCCATGATAGCAATATTGCACAGAATATGTATGAAGAACGGACAGCAGATGAAGACGTACAGAAGTTAGAAGGCGAGCTACTTGAAAACCTACGAGCGAAGATGCAGCTGCAGCGCTCAGACGTTGCGTAAAGACATCAAGCGCACGCAAGATAAGCTTGCACAACAGAACGCGAAGAAGCATGAGCGTCAACAACAACAGCAGCGCAAGAAGATCAAGCAACATTAAAGGTCTCAGCAAGGAAGCAAAAGGAAGTACGATTTGACGACTACGACATGCTCAAGAGGGCTGCCTCAAATATCCAGAGCAAGTGACCGCAGCAACCTGTCTCAAATACCTAGAGCCAGCGACTGCAGCAAATGTCGTCGGTCTCAAGAAAGCAGTGCAGATATCACCGATGCGAAGCGCGCGTGGCGTGCAAAGTGGACGGCACGTTGCTGTCGCTCTGCTCTGCTCACAGGGCCAAGTCGAACGAACATCAGCAAAAATGTGCACAAAAAGCGAGACGTCGTCGATGAATTTGCAACATGATGCAAGACATCATCAATCTCTTCAGAACTGGACGCCTCATGGCGTCAACAGCGCGTTCAACTATCGGATGTGAGTGCACGCAACACAACTTAATGCGACTCGAACCGCGCTGGCAGCAAACAGGTGTGCCGACGTGAAGTGAGCAGAGACAAGAAGATGGGAAAACAACGTTCAACAAGACGCAGCACGGCTCGACACACATACAACACACACCACAACACGCAGCCGTTCTCGGTCTCGGTCTCGGTCTCGAGATCTCTTCGAGCTGACCAGTCTACACAAACGCGTTCACTGGCACACCACTGCCACCCGTCACAAAGCCAGCAAACGCGTCCGAGTCGAGATCCGACACAGTACGCGGACGCTCATTGTCAACGTCGTCGTCACCATCGTCCTGTTCGTCGTCGTCGTGCAAGCCGACAATGTCAATGCCGTGCTCCTCTGCGAGCTCCTCCCACAGCGCTCGATGAGGCTCGCTCAGCGCCTCCCACTCGCTCACCCACGTAGCGCGGTCCCACTGCTCGCGCTCCGCCACTTCTGCGCGCTTTGCGTCCACAAAGTAGCGAAAGCCAAGCGACTCGCCGGTTCGTTGTCGCTTTGACGCGTGGCCGCCGTCGCTCCGGAGTAGGCTCGGAGGACTCGGACTCTGGTGCTGCTGCGCGGATAGAAGCGAGAGATGCGGGAGCGGATCCGGTTGTTCGTGGTTGAGGTGGAGGTCGACGTGGCGATGAGGGTGAGGGTGGTGGTGCATCGACTCAAAGTGGAGATGGTCGGCGTCGGTCTGGTTATGGTGATGAGTGTGGTGGTGGTGAGGGTGATGAGCGTCGTGGTGGTCGTGGTACTCGACGTCCGTGTCGACTTGGCGCAGGTCGCGCGTGCCGAGCACGACGCGCGCACTCGCCTCGAGTCGGCGCTGCTCGTCTTCATTTCCATCGTCGTTGCCGCCATCCAGACGTCCGCTGTCACTCGCATCGCTGCCATCGCCGTCATTACCATCCACGTGCTCGCACGCCAACTCTTCCCACAGCGTGTGGTGCGGCTCCGACATGGTGTTCCAGATCGCTGCGATCTCGTCGTACGACAGCGTGTCGTTCTCGCGGCGCTTCGCGTTCAGAAAGTGGCGGAACCCGAGCGACTTCTTCCGCGTCACTTCGGCGTCAGCGAGTTGCTCGTGCTCGCGCTTGGCGCGGAACGCGCGCATCTCGGCCTCGTACCGGAGCTTGTCCTCGACTGCCATGCGGTGGAACGGCTCGCGCTCGGGCTCGGACATTTGCCGCCACATGCGACCGCAGAGCGCCGAGCACTCGTTGTGCGACATGTCGTGTGCGGCAAGGAGCTCGTTGCGCCGCAGCATGTACATGAGGTTGTACGCAGTCTGCGGCCGGCGCGGCACCTCGGGGTTCTTCTTGCGCCGTGCCTTTGTGACTACAGTAGCACCTGATGGCGCGAGTGCGTCCGTTGGCTTGCGCCGCTTCCGCGCACTCGGACGCTCGCTCACGCGATGGCTACCGTAGCTGTCAGCAAACGCTTCACTGACGCCATTACTGCAGGGCACTTGGTCGCCGAGGTACCGTTCCATTTCGTTCTCAAACCGCGCGACGTCTTGCTCGGCCTTGCGCACATACGGCTCACGGTCGTACGCGCCGAGCGCCTTCCACGCGCGTCCGATCTGCCGCATCACGTCGTTGTGCTTGAGTCGCGGCTCCTGCAGCTGGAGCTCGCGCCGCTTGAACTCGAGGTACACGTGGTACGCCGTCATCGGCAGCCGCGGCGCGTCGACGTCGCTCTTCGCGACCTTCTTGAGCTCCTCGAGGCGCTTGCGCGCGCGCACGGCGTTCGTCGCGAGGTATGCCGGCGGCTTGTACGCGTTCACTTCGGCTTCGTACCGGAGCGCGTCCTGCTTGGCCATCGCGTACCAGACGCTCTTGTCGTCGTCGCTCAGGCGCTTCCAGAGCTGGCTCATCTCGACGCGAAAGTCGTTGAGCGTCGTGTGCAGCAGCGCAAAGCTCTCGCGGTTATGCGACATGAAGAGCTGGAAGCCGGTCTTCGCTGCTTTTGGCGCATACGGATCTGTGATTGGCTTGGCCACGAGCATTGACACAGCGCGCTGCTTACGAACATATACAACAACAACAGCAGTAGCAATAGACGCAAGTCAGGCGAGCGAACAACTTCTGCACACGAGCACACGCACGAGCCAAGCGATTACGAACGCTCGCAGGCTCTCGGTACGCAGCCATCTCGCGCTGGTAGCGTAGCTTGTCTTGCGCCGACAGGTCCTTCCAGATCTGCGTGGCAACGAGTAGTGATTAGCATATCAGGATGCTGTCGCGCGGCATCCAGCACGTACAAACACGCTGCATCTGCACAGCAGCAGTTGCGACGACGACGCACCTGCCGCTCGTCGTCCGACAGTGCTTTCCACTGCCGACCGACCTCTTTCGAGACCACCACAGGATCCATGTCTGGGTCTTCATTCAGCAGCTCTCGCCGCCTACACTTCCAGTAGCAGATGTACGCCGTGTCGGGCTGCTTGGGTTCATTCTTGCCCTTCTTGCGCTTGAGTGGCGCCGGCAACTGCGAACAGCAAGCGCATCGGTCACTTTAGCCTATCGATGGAGCTGCGCGCGAGCTGCACAATGGCGCATGCATGCACGCACACATTGGCACAAATACCGACACGCACCTCCTCGGAGCGCCGCTTCTCGAGGTACTGCTCGAGCTCGGTCTGGAAGCGCGCTTTGTCAAACTGCGCGAGCTCGACCCAGTGCTTGCGCTCGTGCTGTGAGAGCGCCTTCCACTGCCGCCCCACTTCGGCAGAGATCTGCTGCGGCGTCCAATCGGGCGACAGTGCGGCCACTTCGCTGCGGCGTTCCATCGAGAAGTGCAAGTACGCGTTCTTGGACGGTCTCGGCGCATCGCTGCCTGCGCGCGGCCGCTTCTTCGTAGCATTTGTGACAGCGATCGGCGTTGTTGCTACTGCCGCGACCGCCGAGCTGTCGCCGTCGCTGCTGTCGCCAAGCAGCGCCTCCATCTGCACCATGGTCTGCTGGTTTGTTTGATGTCGTTGTTTTAGGTATTTCTAGTCGATATTTTCGACACGCACTGGACATTGAATTACGTCTATTAATACAGGTTATATATATTGGACTCGAGTAGTTATATGTATGGGGATCGTGTTTACTGTCATTTACGTCAAATATTATGTAGATCCTTCGATTACAGACACGACAATTTAACCATATGACGACATACAAATCAAATGTTTGAAAACTGTATGCCCATGGAAGTAACCATCTGTAGAGGTTATTTACAATACAAAAGAAATAAAATGAGAGTGTGTGAATTGCCACAACCAACTATTTTGAAATGAAATTCTGTGATTCGTTGCTTTTTGAAAGAGTTGCTGACGTTGGAGCGATTGTTTTTGTTCGACGCCAAACATACTGCAGTGCATGCAGCATACAGAGAGCAATGAACGTCTGGATCGACAACTGCACAAGCTCCTCCTCCTTCGAATCTATTGCACGTGAGTTCTGGACGTACTTTTCTATGGAGTCTTAACCATTACTGTCATTTGCGTTATTGGTTCGAGTCGTTGTGTGCACAAACGACATTCTCTCGCGTGGACGTGAGTGGCTGCTGCTGCGTCGCAAAGTGATGTGCACAGGGATGTATATTACAATACGTAGGTACCTCGTTTATGTCCGCAATAAAACTTGCCAATAGTGAAAGCGCAGTAGCGCATCACACGAATCACAGACAAGTAATTTAGACAGACTCTTTCATGAGCACAGATTCATTTGATCGAATCTAAGCAGCACGCTGATTCACTCGCTGCGTTGCTCGTTTCAGATTTACCCTCACCCTAATTTATTAGAATAGCTTCAAATGACGTACATTAACGATTGTGGTTGTATGTCATACGAGGTAGTTGTACCTCTCCGTGTGCATTCGGCAATGCTGTTTCTAGCACGTGAATCACTGCCGCTGCACGGACGACGATGAGACAACACTCACTGCGCAGTATCAATTTAAATGTGCTTGGCTTTTGACCTCAAAAATTACCTCATCATTCCTAAATGTCAAACGAGCGTAACAAACGTTATTTCTTTGGTTTGGTATGGGATGTGCAGTTCGTAAGTCAATATTTTTTGACCGTTTGTTTACTATTTCTTTGCACTTAACGTTATTGACTACATTGGCTGGAAATCTGAATATATCGTATGTAAATGGATGTGTCTAGTACTAGCGATATTGCTTATACAATATATGTGAGTGAGCCAATAGCCGACTCCCATTATATATCGATGCCATGTTGTTTTTACAATACATATGTCATGTATAGAAAATGACGCTGAAATTGAAGCGTCATACAAATGATCAGGCACCATTTACTTAGTATTTTATCGCCAAGGCGACCCATTCAGTTCAACTTGATTTTGGTTAGTTTTATTCTTCAATTTGCTGTGTGTTTATATCAACCTTGCACATCGATCTATATTGTAAGATTGTTTTGCATTTGTGATATACTGAGTCTAACACCTGGTGTGGCAACACAGAATATGAACAAAATGAATAAGGTCATCGCAAGCGCGGCAGCTAGCTGCTGCGCGCGTGGTGTCTTATTTGCGGCGTTGTGACGCTCAAGCGCCAGCGTGAGGTCGTGCTGACTCGCGTTCGCGTACGGCTATCTGTCAGCTATGCTTGTGGTTTCAGCAACCATCCCATCAAATTTAGAATATTGCGCGAAGCAAATGACAAAAAAGTAATATAGTCGGACCCTAACTAACGTGTACACAGAAATATTCGAATGAAGAAAACGAATTACCCAAACTCTAAACCCTAAACCAATTGAATTGATTCGCTGACTGAATCAGATTTATCTGAATACCCATTTGTACGAAATGATTCCTCAACACTGTTATTGATTGCAATATCTTGTACAATACTTTTACGTACGATGTCACCAACAAATTGTGGCACGGTTCTGTTTGGTGGCAAATGTATATACAAAAATGAGATGTCGATTTCATTTATTGTTGTATTTTGAATACTCATGAGTAATTTCAGAATACATGAGTTATCTCAGATTACTTAGAAGATATCTGATGATTCTTCTGAGATAATTTAACATACTCATGAGACATGGCAACAATGTTGACTCACTTTCGAGGCTGATTTGTTATAAATCCGTGTATACGTTTTTAGCTGCATTTATGTTTTATACTATAGACTCGAGTAAACGAGTATTTTTGTTCCCAATTACTTGCCATTTTTACCGATTGCGAGTTAAAATGGCTCATTGCAATCGGTATACTTTGATTAAGATGTCGCTATATTTCACTTAATTTTACCTCAAATATTACTATTGTGTCAAATCTCGTCGACCTCGAGTGTTGAAGCCATCATTTGTGTGTTGAAGCCGATCATTTGATCATTTTAGTGAAACTACTCAATGCAACCACACAAAAAGCGTTTTCATGAAGATGACAACAACACTCAGGGTGTCGATACAGCGAGGAAGCAAATTGAAACAACGTGGTTTGTTGTAAAAAACTGATGCATCTCGAAGTCGAGTCATCCTACTCGTACTACACATGATCTTATATGGTCATGCACGACACAAGGAGCGTGAGTGCTACGATTTAGTGGCCCTGCATCTTGCGGATCGCTATGGAGATCGCCGAGCCGCAGATGATGAGCGCCCCGACTGCGCTCCACGCGTTGATGTGCTCGCGCAGCAGCACGGCGTCCCAGATGAAGACAAAGACGACGTCAAGATAGCGCATCACCGACGCCGTGCCGGCGCTCTCGAGCTGGAAGCCGCGCGTGAGGAAGAGCTGACCAACAAAGCCGAGGAAGCCGGTGCCGAGCACTGCGAACCAAATGTCCCACGACATCGCGAGCACAAACGTCTGCGTACAGGTAAGAGAAAGAGAGAGAGAGAGAGAGCGTCCAGACATAGCAGGTTAGATCGACTTGTTGAGCGCATGTGTATGTCGTAACTCATTCGCAGCGGATGCAGCATCGTCCATTCGTCAGTCTGTTCCGTCGTGAAACGACGTACCCGCTGGACAAGTAGCAGCGACAGCAGCGAGAGCACGGACGACGTGAACAGGAAGTAGTTGATCACGACGAGGTAGTGCACCTGCTGGAGTCGGCGCATGCTGACGTAGACGACCGACTGCGCCGCAGCGCCAAGTAGTGCGCAGCCGATCACGAACGGCGACCCGTCAGTGTCGGCCGTCGCGTGGTCGGCACCAAAGATGAAGGTCGGCCGAGCGACGCAGATGACGCCGACGAACGAGAAGAGCGCGCAGCCAAAGTTGATCGCGTCAATCTTCTCGTTCAGCACGATCGAGCCCTGTGTGTGCAATGCACGCGCAAGTGCGTAAACATCTCATGTGTGAGCGGATGTGCTGGTCTGACGAGCAACTGATTGTGCGAGCAAACAAACGCATCGAACGTTTGAACGTACGAGGAAGAACGTCATGACGGGGCTCGTGAAGATGAGCACGCTCGCGTCTGCGAGCACCATATGCTGGATCGCGTAGAAGTAGAGGGACATTGCGCAACAGCCGACGACGCAGCGCGTTACGAGCGCCGCGCGGTACGCCGGCTCAACGTACAGACTCACACCGACGACGCGCACAGCAACCTGCATGACGCAAGTTACAATCACACAGCACACAAGTCAACACGAGAGCCATTAGTCAGGAGCAGCAGTGATACGCATGCAGGTTGTTCGTGCAAAACAACACGCATGGAGGATGAATCGAGCTGCACAAGCGCACGTACGAGGTTGAACAGCCACGCAACGAACGCTCGCCAGAACACGGTCTCCATCGACGGCATCACCGAAGAGGCGTACTTGATGAGCGTCGAGAGGAGGCTGAACGTGAACGCCGAGGCAGCGACGAGGATCATGCCTCGGAGCTGCGCGGACGAGAGGTGGGCGTGCCATTCGTGCACGCGCTGCGGGATCCACGACGTTTGGCGGGCATCTGCATCGTCGCTCGCAGTCCGCGCGGCGAGCAGCGGGAGCTCCTCGTGCTTCTGCATGGTTTTCTTCCCCAACTCGTTGTTGGTGGGCGCTGTGATCGCAATGCCAACATTATCTGGTACGGCCATTCTTCTGCAGTGCGTGGTCCAGTGATCTGGTGGCTGATGAGCTGAGAGTGGGTGGCGCGAAAGCAGGTGGCACGGCCTTCACGCTGTTGAAACGCTTGTTGAGTGCTGGTAGAGCAAGGAGCGAAGTACGTGAAGCAGCAATAGCACGAATGGACAGCGATCTCGGAGTCGCTGCTGTCGTTACTGTCGTTCGGCGTCTTGCAGACTGCGCGAGCACAGCACGTCCTTCACGCGCGACAACCGCAGCCGAAGCAGACGTAACTGCGATGATTGCGATGACCAGTTGCGCCATAATGTATGACACATCAGAACCATTCTGAATATTAAACTGCAGTTGAGGAGTGGATGAGAATAATTATAATTACAAACAAAATCAGCTCAAGTCGAGTGGGCCGTCTAAACGCCGAAAACACTGAGAGGATGGGATTATCAATAAATTCATACAACAACAATGCGTAACAATATAGGGGTCTAAGAATTTGTACAACACTTATAGATTTAACCCAAACATCGTTTCAGGCCTGTGACACACAATGCTTTTAAAAGGATATAATCACATGCTGTTGTACTAAAAGAATTAGTTAGTTAGTTAGTTTGTTTGTTAGTTAGTTAGTTAGTTAGTTAGATAGTTAGATAGTTAGATAGTTAGTTAGTTAGTAGAGCGTGTGGCTGGTAACCGCAAGGTCGCCGGTTCAAGCCCGGCTGGGAGAGACATT
>JAADWX010000284.1:0-28389 GCA_023336405.1 Globisporangium echinulatum | reverse complement strand
GACGCGTTCGCGGAAGCGTATGGGCCGCATTGTCAACTGCGGTCGGACGGACTTGCGTACTCTTGCTCCAGCACATCCCGACCATCTTCGTGTATGTGCCGCGACAATCGATCAGCGAGGCGTGTGGACGTCGGAGCAAGTGTGCGTCAGTACAAGCTGCATCGCGCTACTAACCTACCAACGCAATGTTGAGTGTCTTGACCCAATACCGCTATTCTCATCGACACTCATCGAAACCGACGTTGACCTTGAAAAGAATGAGATGTACACGCAGTGACGTGGTCGTCACTCTTGATCAGCGATGTATCAGGACTAGCTGCAGCGCGCTACTCTCAATGTAATGCGACCGAGTTGACGTGTAGATTGAACAGCTCTCTTTCGATTCTTCTTACAAACGACACATTGCGACACAACCAGCAGCGCCACTACCAGACGCTCATCCGTCCACTCACTCACGCACGCACGCACGCATGCACGCACTCGCCAACGTTTACTCGATCATTGGTGATTGACAGACATCCTCGACCTTGCGATTCACCTCCGACTACAGTAGTGACTTGCAACTAGTGCGTTGCCGCTGGTGCTTCCTCTGCCTCTGGTGCTTTTGCAATGTTCGCGACCAACTTGCTCCCGATCGCCATGATGAACGAAAACTCGTACGTGACTTGGAACGGATCCTCGACGAGCTGGACGTCGAATTGGCTCATGATCATTGCAAGCACGGTCTTCATCTGCAGCAGCGCAAAGCGCATGCCGATGCACTGACGCGGCCCGACGAGGAACGTGATGTCCTTGTACGGTGAGAAGCGCACGAGCTTGCCTGTCGCCGCGTCAATCCAGCGCTCGGGCTTGTACTCGGCCGCGTCGGCGCCCCAGACCGATGGCATGCGCGAACTGACGTAGATCGAGAGGATCAGGTTCGCGTCTTTCGGGATGAACGTGCCGTCACTGAGCGTCACGTCGGCGTTTGCAGCGCGCGACGTCATGCTGTTGTTCAGCCGCATGCTCTCGCGCAGCGCAGCTTCGAGGTACACGAGCTTGCTGAGGTCGTCGGCGCTCGGCACGGGCGTTGCGCCGCTTGCAACATCCGGCAGCTGCGCGCGGATCTCGGCGCGGACCTTGGCAGCGACGCGCGGGTACCGGTTCATCATGAGGACGAACCACGACATGTTGAGCGTCGTTGTGTCCTTGCCGGCCGCAAAGAAGTTGATGACCATGTCGCGCATGAACGTCACGTCCGTGTGGTCGCCGTCTGTCTCGAGGAAGAGCGTGAGCAGGTCCTTGCCGTTGGTCGTAGCGGCCGTCTGTGGTGGCACGACAGCTGCTGGCGAAGTTGACAATGCTGTAGTAGCTTTAGTATCCGCTTCAGCTTGCTGGGCGGCGGCGAGCGCGTCGTTCTTGGCCTGCATCGACTTGAAGATGATCGTGCGCACGAGGTCGTTGAGCACCACGATGTCTTTCTTCGCCTGGCGCTCGGCCCCAATGTTTAGGAACCGCTCGAGGCGCCAGAGCCACATGGGCTTCTGGAATCGCAGCTGCAGAATGTGCGCGCCCGACTTGATCGCTTCGATGAACGCGTGATCTGGCGTCGTCGTGAACGGGTTGGCGAGGCAGTCGAGGTCGACGCCAAAGCCGACGCGGCCAAACACGTCGCTCGAGAGCTTCGAGAAGAGCTCGGCGACTGCGATCTGCCGGTGCTCGTTGACACACTGCAATAGCGTGCGGTGTACGATCAACGCTTTCTCGGCCACGACGTGCTCCATCACGTCGCGCATCATCTGCATCGAGAACAAGTGGCTCGCGGTCTTGCGCTGCGTGAACCACTTGGCGCCGTCGACTGCGATGATGCCCTCGCCCAGAAAGTCCTTAAACGTGTACGACGCGGCTGGGCCTTTCTCAAAGACCGACGCGTGCGTCTTGAACACGTCTTCGAACGCCTCGGGCGTTGCGAGCACAAACGTCGGCGGCCGCCCGAGGATCGTCATGACCCACGGCTTCGCACCGCTCGCGATCGACTCGTCCACGAGCCAGTCGAAGAACCGGTGCTGCTGCCGGATCGCGTCCAGTGTGTTGCCGAGGATCGGCAGCGTACTCGCGGGTCGGTGCACAGCTGGCGCGCCGTGCTTCGATGCACCACAGCCGAGCACGTGCAGCAGCGCCCATGTGACTACTGGGATCGCGATTGCTGCAGCGTACATGAGTCGTGGATCGGCAGCGTCCATCTGTGCGTGCAGCAATGTCCATGCATTGGCAGCGTCCATGGCGCACAGCTATCAGTTGTCAGCGAATGGTGGTGTGGTGCTGGCGAGACGAAAGGCGAAGTGGCCGTGGAAGCACGGCTCGCGCTCGCTTCCCGTCGGTGGCAAAGCAATGCACTCGAGGCAGCCTACTCAAAGGCATTTGCAAGCCACTGCGTCGACTAGGCCGTACAAAAGATAGGGGGCTGCTACGCACGACACTCGTTCATTCGCCCGCCGTAGCGCTCGCCTGGGCCTGTTGTCGCCTGCTTGCGAGCCGAGACTGCCGTTGGTATCCGACTTCACTGATTGCGCTGCGTCGTCCCGGTTATGTGCGGAGTTGACATGCAGTGACAGTGACTTTGCCACAGTATACTTTTGAGACGCTGCTGCAACAATGTCGTGACTGGAATCGATCACACCTGAGCCCACACGCTCACTTGGTGCCAGTCGCGCATGCGGAAGGATGGATGTCAGATCGATTGCCTACCTGCTTGCTCGCTCGTTGGACACGAGTCGCTTTCGTGGCGCTCGCACACGCCATTTCGTTCGAGGAGACTTACGACGCAAGTCCCGCACTCGATCTGTCGTGCTGACTTGATCAAAAGCGACTTGCTTGTCCTCATTCGAATCCTGAAGCGAGCCAATGTCATACGCTCCGCTTGATGGACAACGAGCTCAGCGCATCGATCCGAGCATGACAAAAAACATGAGCACAACGAGCTGTCTTGGATTTCGAGTCGTGAAGAGCGCACGAACGACAGCGGTCTCAAGCGTGCGCGCACATGATTCGAGAGTGTGTTTCGTGAGCCTGGACCTCGAGTCTCATGATCCATTGTGCGGGAAGCGCAATCGCTTATGTCGATATCAGTGCTGGATCACCTCAGCACAGACCCAACAGCTGCAAATCCTATGTATTGTTGCTGTATTGTAATATTGTCGATATAATGTATCATTTTTCATTTGCCCGTTTGCCGAAAAAGGTTGCCAGTTTGCCCCAAAAAGAAATATATGCGATGAAAAGAAAATACATATCGGGCGTTTTGGACATACAACAACTGAGCACAATGCACAGGTGTGAAAAAACTAAATCAGGACGTGAAATATATATATCAGGTCGGCACCCACCACCACCCTTTCTACTTTCGTGTAATCCTTATTCGGTGATTTGACTTGATTTTGTATTGCTATACGGTTTGTCTTTGACTATGTGTTTCAATCCTAAGTACGAAAGTGACCAATATCGAACCACTCAGAATTCTCAAATATATTCGCAATCCTATGATTGCGTATTGCCGACAGAATCATCATACGATACCACACGCAATCGAATGCCAAACTCGTACTTTTACGAGCATCTGCTCAACTCACAGTACAACAACAGCGGCCTCAAAGATGTCGGTGCGACGACTTGTCTCTTCCTCCTCGAATGGGTCGATCAGCAGCAGCGGCGGTGCGCCAAATGCACCAGCGTCACTGCAGGGCAGCTTCCGCGTCGAGATGCTAGGCAGTCAGGAATCGCTCGATCTCGACTGCGGCAAATTCTTCACGGTACGTCTCTTCGGCGACAGCAACGACAGAGACGACGATCGCGAGTCCACACATCGTCGTCACGCTGCGTGTATGCGCTCGTATTCATGCTTGATTGCACATGTGTTTGCGTGTTACGTCGTATGTACTGCATGCGCACTGTCACAGGAATACATCATGCGCTGCACGTGGACAGAGCGCGGTGGCACGCCTGAGGTAGGTAGTGTGTCTGTTGCGAACGCATTTACCAGCTGTGCGCAGTGGCGATCGAAGCGAAAGCAAGCACGACTGACGACTTGATCGCTACGCGGTATGCGCATGCAACTGCGTACTGCGCATTAGATCTGGGACGTCGTGCGTCGCTACCGCGAGTTCTGTGCGATCGACATCTTGGTGCGTCCCTTGTGCTGCGAGTTGAGCAGCAGAGCAAGCGCGTAGATGATGCCGAGCCACTCTAGGATGATGCGAATGTGTGCGTGTGTGGGTAACGGCAGAGGCTCACTCTCGCTGTCGCTGTTGTGGCTCATGCTGGCGTAGCTACGAGAGAAGTACCCGTCGCGCGCGCAGCTCTTCCCGTTCCTCCCGAGCAAGAAGTACATTGGCTCGTCGCTCTCGGCCGACTTTGTCGACAAGAGGCAGCGCGACCTCGGGTACTACGTCTCGTCGATCTTGCACAGCTGTCCGCTGGTGCGTCCTCTCTTGTTGCCGACATTGTCTGCGCTGCCGTGTGGTTGCGTTTGCTCATTGTTGGTCGTGCTGTCGTGTCGCTCGATGTGTGCGTGTGCTCATTTGGATGTACCGCTGTCGCTGCGCAGCTCGTACAGGACGAGATCGTCGACTCGTTCCTCGAGATCAAGCGTCACGTTCTCGAGCGTGCGCGCGAGCAGGAGCGCAAGCGCGTCAGTGCCACTCTCACTAGCAGCGCCAGCGGTTCTGGACAGCTCTTGCGAGTGCAGGAGTAGCGCAGTTCGTGTCAGTGTCAATCGGGTGTGAGTCCTAAGCTCCTAAGCTGTCATTTGTAAGACAACTGATATACGTGTATGGTACCTGCTTTCAAGGTAGAGGTAACAAATCTACATCACTTAATATATTTTACAGAGGTATTTTGGTTGCAGAGGGAAATGTGGCAACCATGAGATTGACGAACGAGCAAAACATGTCGATGGGCGATGCGGATGTTGCTGACCAGGTCGACTGCACCACACAGCTCGACGATGCTGCGGCGCATTCCACTGGTGCAACGCCCGAGGCCGTTAATGATGATGATGGTAGTCGCGACAGCAACGACGCGCTCGAGCTCGAGGTGTCGCAGCAGCAGTTGCCGCCGTCGGAGCTCGACGCAGATGCAGATACGCAGGCCAAGCCAGTGACGAGCTCGCACCTGGTTGCACAAATGCAGCCGCCCTGTAGCGCAACCGAGAGCGTGCGTGGAGGAGGCGTAAGCGCTCTTGGTAGCTACGCACCGCTGCTACTCAGCAGAAGCACGAGCGCTGGCACTGCACCTGGCGCCGCGCTCGCGATGCCGCTGAGCCACAGCTCGATGTTTGCCCACACCAGCAGCAGCATTAGTCAGCAGCCGATCAGCAGCAGCGTGAACCATGGCTCGTCCGAGCTCGTGCACCATCTTCAGCGCCTCTGCTCGCGCCAGCGCCAGCGAACAGAGGAGCGGCAGTTTGTGCGCGACGTCGAGCGCGTGCTCGCACTGCTGCGGCAGCAGACGCACGCTGCGCACATGCACGCCCAGCGGAGCCGCGCCGATACGCTTACGTCCACATCTGATAGTATTAGCAGCGCGAAGACAGCGACTGCTGGCGCGCGGCCGCACTCGCTATCGCTGTCGTCGAGCGCTGCTGTTGTTGTGGCCGCCCACCACCACCAACCGCCACTGTCGGGCCCATCAACAGTCGCACACACGCGCGGCGCGCTCAGTAGCGCCGAGATCGAGCTCCTCGTTGACTGCATCGCCGACCTGTTTGAGCACCGCAACTACGAAGTGCGCGCCGTTGCGTTCGAGACCGTGACGCTCTGCCTCAGCCACTACGGCGAGCACCTCGACGCGCCACTGCGGCACAAAGTCTTTACGTTGCTAGCCAACCATCCAGCGGGCGACTTTGCGCTGCGGCAGAAAGCGCTGCGCGTCCTCACGCACGATGGTCGGCGCGTCGAGCCATTCGGCGTCGAACTCGGCTGGCTCTTGCTCCAGCTCCTTGACGCGTCGGACGAGCAGCGCGACGCTGTTGCACTCATCCAGAGCGTCTTGCGCCGCAGTCCGCGCGCGCTCGAGCTCGAGTCGGTGATTGCAATTACAGCTGTGCTCGCAAGTCGCGGCGACGCGGCGTGGGCGCGCGGCGACGTCGAGAGCTGCCGCAAGCTCCTCTCGTTCTTCCACGTGTTGGCGACGCACGGCCTCGAGCGCGCTGCAAGCACGACCGCTGCACTGCGGACGCTCTGCTGCTTTGTGAACGCCGACGGCCACGGCACGTGGTCGATCCTCAAGCTGTTGCTGAACGGCCCGGCCGGCTACAGCGTCCTCCGTGGCCTCGTGCAGTTGCTCGAGCACCCACGCGCGAGCTCGCAGTGGGTCCTCCGTGGCGCGGTCTTCTTTGTCGGCATGTCGTGCTGGGGTGCGCAGCGCGTCGGTGCGCTCGAAGACGTCAAGTGGGCACCGGTGCTACTTGCGCTCGAGCGCGTACTCACGTGCAGCACCGGTGTCGTCGTGTTTGAAGTCATCCTCGCGCTCCAGCGGCTGATCAAGAAGTTTGGCGCCGCGTCGCCCGAGTTGCCACTCGAGCCGCCACCGCTTACCGGTGCGTCGTCCGCCAAGCGGACAGCCAGCAGCGACAAGCGCTTGCTCGTCGAGTGGGACATCATCTTGCGCATATTCAAGGCGCTGCGACCGTGGCTCTCGCTTGCGGACGATGTCGACAGCAGCGACGACGGCGATGGCTTTAGCAGCATGTCATCGATGATGACGCACCCGACGAGCAGCACTGGCAGCCAAACGCTGCCGTTTGCGGACCAGCAACAGTCGCAGTCGCAGTCGTCGCAACCGTTTGCGGCCGTGTCGATCCACCAGACACGCATCCCGCGCGAGCTTCTCGACACGCTGAGCGTTGTCGAAGACCTCGTGGCGCACAACGCGTTTGCCGGTGACGTCGACGCGTTCTTTGACGTACTCGAGGACTATTTGCCGCATCTGCACGAAGGCGCGACGCTGTTCCTGTTGCGGCACCGCGCAGCGGCGTGCCACCCAGCGTCGCATGCGCAATGGCTCGAGACGCTGAGCGATACGATGCTGAGCTTCTTTACGAACGCATCGATGCGCAGTGTCGTGCGGCTCGAAGCGCTCGAGTTGCTCCGCTCCAATGTACTCTGTAGCCGGTACATTTGCGAAGACCGCGTGCTCGAAGACGTCTTGATCCCGACGCTCGCACACGTGTTTGACGACCACCACGTTGACGTCCGACGCCGTGGCCTAGCACTCGTGACCGACGTCGCGCGGCACGTCGAGAGCAACAAGTTTGACGCGCTCGTCGACATCCTCGCGAACGCCGTGACGCTCGCGCTGTACGACGACGCGCAAGTTGTTGCAGCCTCGGGTCTCGTCGCGCTCTTTGCCGCGAGCTTTGACCACTTGCCGCCAGCACGTGCCGTGCGGCTGTACGAACTCGTCGCAAAGATTGCTGAGACGCACCGGAACGCCGACGTCCGCCGTATCGCACTCGCGTGTCTCGTGCGCGTGTGCGAAGCCGACGCGGCGTTTCGCCTCCAGTGGCGCGACGATAGCGACGACAGTGGTGGAATGACCGAGCGCCGGTCGTCGCGGTTCCTGTTTGTTACGCGGCGCGCTGTGCGCAGTCCACAAACTGGCGCGTGTGTACCGGTTGCACGCGGCTTGCGCGCTCTGCTCACGCTCGTAAGCACCGAGACGCACGCATCGCTCTTTCGCATGGCAGTCGGTGGCATCCGCACGATGCTCGAGAATCGCGTCGTGCTCACGGACGTCGACGTGAGCGACGTGACGCTCAAGGTCATCTCGAGCATCGACTACCGCGCGTTCGGCCGCGCAGCAGTCCCTGACGAGCTCGCGCGGCTCACGGACGAGAGCGAGCGCGCACGCAGCAGTAGCGACAGTCGTGCAGCGCCACCGCCGCAGTCGTCGTTTGCAAGTGGTGGCAGCAGCGTGTGGAGCGATCTCCTAACGCGGCGCTCGACTGAGTCAGACGTCTTACGGACCTCAGTAGCAGTGACCCGCAGCAGCAGCAGCAGTAGTAATCGCCACGGCGACCCTGCGCGGTTCAAGTCGAGTCTACGCGACACGCTCGTCGTACTGTGTCGAACGCGGTTCATGGCGCTCGGACTCGAGCTCCTCGCGCTCCTCACGAGCTACGCGCGCGAGCTCTCGAGTGCAGCGCGGCAGCATCTCATTGCGTGCCTCGTTGGCGTGCTGAGCATGCAGCTTGCAGTCGCTGACAAGGACGTCTTTAGCGGCAGCGACGGACTGCTGCTCCCAGCGCACGCAGCGGTTGGTTTTACGCACATCGATCGGTACGACCGACGTGGCGTGGACGGCAGTAGCCATGCACTCGATAAGCACCACGATCAGCAACGTCAGCACCACTCAGCCGACTCAGAATCGTCAACAGCGACGACGACAACCAGCAGCGAGCAACAGCGGCAGCGTGACGCAGCGGCGAAACCACCGTCACCACCGCCGCACTTTGGCTTTACGTCGCGCATGCTCTCGCGCTTCCAGACGTCGTCAGGTTCGACGTCACATGGAAACCTGCTCCACCACGTGCTGTCGTCGTCAACAACGTCGTCGAGCGCAGCCAAAGCATCGGCTGCTGCGGCAGACGCAGCAGCGCGCGCACAGCTCCAGCGTACGCTCCAGGCGCTGTACGATGCCGAGTTTGCGTCGCTCCACACATGCACGACTGTGCTAAGTCGGCTCGCAGTGCTCATGCCGAACGCCGTCGCAGCTGACGTCGACCTCGTGCTGCGCAGCGCGCGGCTGTGCTTCACGACACCGGACGGAGACTTTCGCGCCGACGGCTACGGCGCCGCGCTCGAGCTCGTTACAAACGTCGTGCAGACGCTCGCGCCGCTAACCGCGCAACAGTACGCCGACGTGCTCGCGCTCGCGCTCATTGGCTTTGACTATGCGAAGTCGAAGCAGCTCGCGTACGTCGCATTTCGGCTCCTGAGTCTTGTCGTGCTCAAGTGCGCACCTGCCGACCGCCTCGCACTCGCGTCCGTCGCGCTGCCGCGGCTCGAGCAGTGCCACGCACGCGCGCCGAGTCTACTGCTCGAGGCCGCGATCGACTTTCTCCTCACGTTTGCGTACTCGCGGTCGTTCCCGCCGCCGCCGGCGCGGTGCCGAACGCGCGTTACAGCCACAGCAGCACCGCGTGGCAGTCCAAGCGATGTCTCTACAGCAGCTAACGCTGTCGTGCAGTCGCGATCGTGGGTCTATCGGAACTCGCTCCTGACGATCGACGTGACAGCGCGCGGCGCAGCGACGCTGGTCGTCCGGCGCGCCAACTGCACGAACCGCTGGGACCTCGAACTCGCACGCGACGGGCGACTCGACCCGCATGTAGCGCTACCGGCGCTCGCAAGTCTCGACGTTGACGACGATGATGCTGAGCCGCCTCGGCAAGCCGACACGTTGGAAGCTGTAGCAGCAGCTGTCATGACCACCTGTGAGCAGTCGCCGGTTGCTGCTGCTTTGAGTCTGAGCGTCTCGGTCGCTGACTGCGTTACGACCGAGTCGAACGCTAGCGAGCGCACGGACCGAGTCGATGCGCATGTGTCCGGGTCGCGACTCGCAGCCGCTGTGACCGCGGACGATCGAACCGCTTTGTCTGCACACGCTCGTGACGACGCGAGCGCGTCGATGTTGCCTGCGTCTGCTGCTGTTGCACTGAGCCTCCCGCCGCCTGTGCCAGCCGCCGCCCTCGACTCAGCAGGCGCTGCAGACCACACAGCAGTGCGGCGGAAGCGGTCAAGCAACAGCAGCAGCAGCAGTCGCAGCAGTCGCAAGCACGTGGGCTTTGCGCTCGCCGGCACGAGCCCGACGATGTTCCCGCACCCATCGGCTGCGCTCCCGCCATTGCCCGCGTACGATGGCATCGGTGGCTCGCCGTCGTACTTTTGCGAAGCGCATCCAGGTACGACCCATGTATGCAGCCCTGCGATGTCTGTGTGTCAATGTATGTGTGTGGCTTCTCTGACGTCTTACCTCGCTCTTTGTCTGCTGTGTCCCTGTGTGGTGCGTGTTCCAATTCTCGCATCGACCAGTGCGCCGCCGCAACGACCTGCGTGTCCGGAGCGCTGCAGCGCGCAGTGCTCGCGACGCAACGACTGCAGCTGACGACGCGGCGTCACCGTTCACAACGTCGCTCTACGACGACGAGAGCGACGGACCCGACGGCTTTAGCCTCGATGGCAGCTCGCTGCAGCCACTTAGCGACTGCGCGCGTAACTCAGAGCGTCGTGCACAACGCGACTCAGAGCCACAGGCGACTGCAACAATGACAACGACGACGACTGCAGGGTCGTCGACGTCCGAGCCCGAGCGCACTGCTGTCGCTGCTGCTACGCCGCCTGTAATCGGTACACTCGACCCGATGTTCCTTATGATGCAGCTCTTTGACGTGACAGCCGAGTTGCGTCCACAGCTGCTCGCCGACGGCCCTGTGCTGTCGCTCGGGTTGAGTGTGCTCGACCGCACGCCCGAGTACGAGACGCACAAGATCGGACTGCTCTACGTCCGCAGCGCTGCGCAGTGCGCGGAAGCCGACATCCTCGCAAATACGGGCGGCTCGGTGCGGTACCTCACGTTCCTCCGCGGCCTCGGGACGTTCACGCGGCTCGAGGGCCTCGCTGACTACAGCGGTGGCCTCGACACAGCGAACGACAGCGACGGCAAGTTTGGCCTCATCTACAAGGACGACTGCACGCAGGTGCGTCTGTGCTGTCGCTGCGACTAGCTGCTGCTGTCGGATTTGACGACTCACCTGTTGCCACCACGTCGGTCTGTCTATCTGTATGGAAACACAACAACGATGCTGATGGCGACTGCGTCAGATCCTGTTCCACGTCGCAACGATGATGGGACCCGAGAGTACGCGGGCGACGAGTAGCGCTGACCGCGCTGACCGCACTGTCGCAATGGGCAAGAAGCGCCACATTGGCAACGACTTTGTGCATGTCGTCTACAAGGTGCGATCCGCGTCTTTGTGCTTGTATGGGTGTGTGAGAGCGAGCGAGCGAGCGTAGGACGCGTCCACCAACATTGTCGAGTGTCTACCTGTAATGTGCATTCGCCACTGTAGGAGTGCGACGCCGAGTACGACGTCGCGACGGTCTCGGGCCAGTTCAACGACGTGCACATTGTCGTGCAGCCGCTGAACGACCGCGAGTACCGCACACGCGTGCACACGAAGGCCGGGCTCCGGCCGTTCGGTCCGCTGCACGGCACGCAAGTCATTGCGAGCACGGCGATCGCCGAGTGCGTGCGCCTCACGTGTCTGAACGCGAACCTCGCGTGCCAGACGTTCCATCAAGACCTCGTCGGTTTTGCGCTCAACTGCGAGGAGCGGCTCAAGCAGATCAAGCAGCTCGGTATGCGTCTCGCGAGCGGCAACGACTGGACGCTCGACGTGCAGTGAGCGAGCGACCTGGGCGTGACTGGCAGTAGTAGTGATGCAGTAGTGATGTCGCAGTGTCCCACACTGCACATATGAGTGTATGTGGATCAGAGTGCGCGCGTATACGGTCACGAATGAAGTGCCCGATTGGCGTAATTGAGAGCACTACACAAGCGCGATGAATGGCCAGCGCAGGCGCAACGTACTCGCGATCATTCGGTGGTGTCTGCACTACTGCACGTGTATACTTCCTGAACTCGTCTCGACAGGATAGATCTATCCAAGCTGACGCATCGCAGCGGCAACGTGCACGGCTCGCTGGTCGCATACCAACGACACTCACGACGAGCTAAAGCCCGAGTCGTCCGAGTCCGAGTCGTCCGAGTCGGCGCCAGCAGTCGCAAAGCCAAACAGAAGCTGCGCGTGCACAGGCGTCGGCGCGTTCGTCGCAGTAGCAGCAGCAGACGCTCGCAGTGGCGACGTGGCGCTGTTAGTCGCTGGCGCGCTGTGATCGATGCGCTCGCCAAAGAGCGTCTCGGGACTGTCGGATGTTGTGTCGTCAGCAGAGAAGCGCTCGCCAAAGAGGTTCTCGGCCTCTGCGACGCTGCTGCTGCTACTGCCCATTGCGTTCACAGGCTGGGCAGACTGTGCGGGTGGCGGTGACAGCACGCGGTGCATTGGACTCGACAGCGGCGACGACGCGAACGCTTGCTGGAATGCGAGCGGGAGGTCTGAGACCGAGAACGCCGGCGGCTCTGGCGCTGGCGTGTGGCGCAGCACTGGACTATGCGGTGGTACGTGCTCAGCAGCCGGTGGCTCACACACTGGAGCGGTGGATGGCTCAGCATCGACTGCAGCAGCTGTATGCACGTCCTCGTATTCGCTCGTCGTAGCTGCTGCGGCAGACAGTGTTGCATGGCGCTCGATTGCGTCACGCGCTGCGACATGGTCAGCAGGTGGAGCGACTGCGCCAACGAGCGCAGCAACCGCAGTCGCTGTGCTCACCGACTCGTCAGCTGCACGTGGCGCGTGCGTTGCTACGTCGCTCGCTGCCTCGGCGACTTGGTCAGCAGCAGCAGCGACAAACTCGGCCGCGTCCGCAGCGTCATGGACGTTGTCGCTATCATCATCCTCGCTCGGCTCTGTGGCGTCCAGCGCAGTGACGACTGGCGCTGTTTTGGTCGCCACAGTCATCTCTGGTTCTACCTCACTGCTGCTGATGCTGGACTCTGACATCGCTGCCGCCACCGGAGCCGCGGCTACTACTGGAGCCGCTAATGGGGCCGCCATAGGAGCCGCCATAGGAGCTACAGAAGCTGATGGCACCGACGCCTTTGCTTGCATCGCTGTGACTTGCGCTTCGAGCGCTGCGAGGTTGCGCAGTCGGTAGTTGCGCGCAGCGAGCAGCAGCCCGGCGCGCTTCATGTAGTCGCTCTGGAGCGTGAGGAGACTCGGGACGAACTGGAGCGCGCGCACGGCGCCAAACGCGCTGACAAGCGACTCGAAGAACTCGCGCGGCTCCATGAAGCTGTTGCCAAACAGCCGCGCATTGATCTTGAAGTCGTCGAGCGCAGCGCGACTCAGCAGCTTGCGCGCAGTCTTGAGGACGCACTTTTGCATCGCAGCTGCGTCGGCGTCAAACAGACACGCGACGCTCTCGGGGACTTCGGGGACAGCCGTGACTGGCAATAGCAGCACAAATGGGTGGAGCGGGTCGACGTGAGTGCTGCTGTCGGCAGTGGTCAAAGGTGGCTGGGATGACGGCGCTGGTGGTGCTGTTGCCGGCTTTGGCGTCTCTTGGACTGCTGCAGCAGCTGGTTCGCGTCGACTCATTGGCGCAGAGGGTGCATTGCGGTGCAGAGCGCCGTGCGACGACACGTGACCACCTGAACGCTCCTCGAGCGCAGCCACGACGTGCTCGATGCGGTGCTTGACAGGCGCAGCGTCTGCTGCAACAGACGACGTTACTGGCGATGGGGGTTCTGCCACTGGTTCGATGGTAGCAAAGCGGTGCGCGACTGGAGGTGGAGCATACGCGTGCACAGGTGACATCGCAGTGGTCGCGCTGGCTGTAGTGCTCGGTGGCGGCTCGTGCGTTGCAAGCGGTCCCACGAGCGTCTCGGTCGAATGCAGCTCGCTGCTGTTGCTGTTGCTGTGGCTCGCGGCGGGGACGTCGATTAGCTTGGGCTCTGGGAGGTTGTGCAGCCCGGACGCGACGCGGGGCCCGCGGCCGCGTCGCCCGGGCGGCAGCGGTCGGGACGCCATGTTCGTGTGCGCGCTAGGTATCGAGAGCGAGTGACTGCGTGCGTGTCGAGTGCAGCTGTTGTGGTGTATTGCAGATTCGAGCGTGACGAAAGTGAGGGATTGCACATGCAATTCGGTACTGCATACCTGCAACATTCGACGCATGCACCGCTGCGTAAGCTCTTTCGTTGTGCATTCTCTGTAATAAATACAAATTGCATACTTATTGAAGAATCAATGACGAAAGCGGCAACTTATCGCCATTCCAACACAGCAAGTAAGCAACAGGACATCCGACGAGCCAAACGCGAGCAAGCAGGAGCTGCTCACGTCCTCGAACGTGCACGTCGCTACTGTCGCAATGGACGCGTTCGAGTTCCTCGAGACGCTCCCGAACGCGACGCTCGAGCGCCTGTACGAAGATCCGTGGGCGTGCCAGGCTGTGTTTCAGGCGCTACCAGCGCTCGCGCAGCAGTTTGTCGTGCGCCTGCTTGCATGTGAGACGCCAGTGGCGCGTCACACGCTTGAGCAGTGGGTCCACGCACTACCGAGTAGCAGCAGTAGTGCAAACGATGGCGCAATGTCGCCATCGCAGCGCGGCAGCCGTGTGACTGCAATGCCGCTGCAGTTTGACCAGGCACTCGAGAAGCTTGTGCGGCTGCGCGTGTTCCAGCTCGTCGCAAAGGACGCGTACCAGCCACACGCAGCGTTCCAGCGGCAGCTCCGGGTACGATACGGCACTGCCCTATACATCATATGTCTAGGTGTCTGTATGTATGCGCATCGTACTCATTCACACACACACACGCGCTCGTTATATCAGCGCGCACTGAGCAGCTTGGGCGGCTCGCCGTGGGAAGCGGGACGGTTGGCGCTCGGGAAAGAGGCGGACGCTGCGATCTCGGCGCTTGAGCTCGAGCGCTACGCACGCGCGCGTTGGGACTCGGTGCTGCACTTCATGGTCGGCTCGACGGCCGTGAAGGAGCCGCCGCAGTCGGTCGTTGAGATTTTGTTGCGCACGAAGCTCATGCAGCAGAGCCAGGACAAGCGCGCGTACCACATCACGGACACGGGCTACGAGTTCATGCTCAAGGACATCCACGTGCAGATGTGGATCTTCATGCTCGAGTACATCAAGACGCTCGACCACTCGGGCGCGCTCAAGCAAGAGGACATCCTCCAGTTCCTCTTCCAGATCAGGTGTGTGTGGATGGATGGATGAATGTTGCGCTTATAGAGAGAGATCAGGGGTGATTGGATATGTGGATTGCGATAGAAATCACAGGTGTTGCTCATATATAGAGAGAAATACTGTGCTGCTTTCATACAAAAGACGTGTGAGCTAATGACACGCATGCTGCCAGCTACTGCCAGACGAACGAGTACTACGCCGCGAGCGACTTGACAAAGACGCAGCAGCTCCTGCTTGGCGACTTTATCGACTTTGGGCTGCTCTATCGCAAGCGCGCAACGGCCGATCGGTTCTACACGACGAGCCTCGCGGTGAACCTCATCTTTGGCGGCTCGACCGGTCAGAAGCGCAGCCTCGTGAGCCTCACGAACTCGTTCGCCGCGCTCCGCTCCGTACGTCCATCTACTGTCTGTCTGTCGCGAGCCAAGGTATATGTGACATGCGAGGTGTATACTGACCTTGTATGTGTATGCTACTATGTATGCTACTGTAGGGTGTACGGTCCCAGGCCGATCCGCGCAGTGCGCCATCGCTGGACGTTGGCTCGGAGCTCCTCGTCGTCGTTGAGACAAACTTCAAGGTGTACGCCTATACGAACTCGACGCTCCACGTCGCGATGCTGAGCGTGTTTGTCGACATCGTCGCGCGGCTGCCGAACCTCGCCATTGGCTTCATCACGCGCGAGAGCCTGCGGTCGGCGCTCATCCATGGCATCTCGGCGCAGCAGATCTACGACTTTCTCATGAAGCATGTGCACCCGAAGATGCGGCAGAACACACCAGTCATCCCCGAGAACATTGCCGACCAGATCTATCTGTGGGAGGTACGTGCGTGACTAGTGGCAGGGACGGACTACTGGCAAGGACTGTCAATATGTGGTCGGGTAGTGTCGCCAACTGACTGATACATGGACGCTATGGATGCATACATGGATGGACACTTGACAGCGCGAGCGCAATCGCGTACAGTTTGTCGAGGGCTTGCTCTTCGATGGCTTCAATACGCAGGACGACTTTGAGCAGGTCGAGCGCTACGCAATGGAGCTGAACGTGCTCACGTGGACTGACCGCATCCACTTCAAGCTCGCGATCTCGTCGGCTGGCGTCGACAGCGTGCGGCGGTTCATCCAAACGAACATCGGTGCGCGACCGTAGCGCAGCAGCAGCGGCACGCTCAAGTGCGTGTGCACGTCGACGCGATGATATGCAGTTGGACTGTGTGCAGCGAAGCGCTTGTTGCAGCATAGCACGACGCTGTGGAATGCAGCAGCAGCAGCAGTAGCAGCAGACGTCTCAAACGCATGCACACACACTACGAGGTCAAGGCACGATGCGTCTGCTGCAAGCACAATGGAAAGACGACGACCGTTTCTGTCCACTTCGCAGGGTCTGACGTCCACATGTGCTGTTTGGTGCCTGTCACGTGTCGCGGTGGTGAGTCGTGTGTACGCACACCCGAGTGAGTGAGTGTCCACATGCGTGCGACACTGTGTATGGTGGATTTTGTCGGAAGGTTCGTTCCATACACACACAAGACACTTCCGGGTCCTCGTAGACAGATGCGCCTATTCTGGTATCCGACAGCTATGTATGGACAGTATCATTTCAGACAGTACGTGACGGTTCGCTTCTCGAGTCTATCGGGCGACGTCACGAAGTGAAGCGGAGCAGCTCCGCTCGCTCTCACTCTCTCGTCATGCAGCAGCAGCAGCTCTTTCGTGCACTCGTCCCGGCCGTAGACCCCGCCGAGCCGCGCACCGCACGCTGCTGGGAGTGGGTCTGCAACGCGCTCGTCAACAAGGACAAGGGCGAGGTGCGTGCGTGTTGCAATGACTCTGCAATCCACAAGGGTCTCGCACTCACTCATTCGCATCTACATGGACGTACGTACATGCTTTTGACGATACATACAGTGCACGGTGAGCGTGCTCGACACGGTCTTCATCGAGAAGCAGCAGATCTGGTCGTGGTTCTACTCGACCACAGGCGGCGTGATCCGCAAGAAGCCGCGAGCACAGCTGAGCGTCGAGGCCGTGCAGCACGCGTTCAGCCGCAGCACGACAGCAACGAGCAATGCGCTACGCGCATCGCCAGTCGCGCTCTGCTGGTTTGGCGACCAGATCCGCACGCTCCAGCTCTTTGGTGAACATGAGTTGCTCACGTTTCTCAACGCGATCGCTAGTAGCGACAGCAGCGCGTGCCTCAGCGCGTTCGTCGCGCCGCGCGGCGGCGACGTCGACCCGACCAAGTACGCCAACCTCGAGCACGAGTTCATGTACGTCCGTGTATGCGAGTGCGCGTACGACGCTCGCAGCGGTCGGGTGAGTGACACGACTGAGCAATGGCGACATGGTCCGGTACGTGTATGTGTGCTGCTGACACAGTCTCAGCAAGACCGGCCGGCCGCAGCACAAGCTTGTTCGCCTCGCACTTGGCAGCCAGCGCATCACGAGCATGGACGCGAGGATGAACGCACTCGTGAACGACGTCGTGCAGCACTACGTGAGGTGCGTGACTGGCTGTTCACACTCGCTAGACAGTACCTCTGTCGCACATCGAGTCGCGTCGCTGACGATGGTGTTGTGTGTGTGTTTGTGGACGTGGCTATCGCATCTGCCTTGTGTGGTCATGCAGCTTTGTTGAGAAAAGCAAGCGAGTGCGCGTCGTGCGGTGCGTCTCGCTATTCGTGCTCGACGACGCCGGACATCTCTTCCTCTGGCGTACCGACGCGTTCGAGACCGTCGCTGCGTCGTCATCAGTCGCGCCAGCAAGTGGCCACGTGCTCGATGCATCCGCGTCGCTGTCGCATATCCAACAGCAATCGCGCGTCTACGACGGCCCACACGCCGTCAATGAGCGCATCCTCACGCGCGCCAAGGCCGAAGCGATGCGCAAGCCAGACGAGCGACTCATCGACGCGATCCTGTCGGCGCCAACGCCACAGCAGAAGCGGCTGACGCTGCTCAGTGCGTCAACGTCGACGCCGAGTCTCCGCGACGCGGTCGCAGACAGCAGTTTTGATCCGCTCCACGACGACCAACCGAGCCAGCTGCGCAACGCACGCGACTGGGACGACGCGCTGCAGTACCTGCCGGCGTCATCGACGCTCTCACGCGGCCGTCGGCGCACGATCTCGGCTGCGCATCTCGTCTCGAGCCAGAAGCGCGGCTGCTGCGGCGATTACTGTCACATTGAGCTTTCACAACTCGCTTCCAAGCGCATGATAAACAGCAGCAGCAAGAGCGGCAGTGGCAGTAGTGCACTCGCCACTGGCACAGTCCCTGGTGGTAACGCGACACGGAGTCGCGCGCTGCCGCACCCACTTGTGTCGTCGTCGACTGCTGCTGCGACATTGGACGCGACGGACGCGCGGCGCCGCAGCAGCGTATTCACTGCAACAGCTGCAGCAAACGCGTTCCTTGAGTCACGCGCCAGTGACGAGTCGCTCCAGTTCCAGCCGCGCGTCGGCAACGCACGTAGCAGCAGCATCAGCGAGTCGATCGCAGTCAAGCCGTCGTCGCCGCAACGGCAGCAGCACGCCGAGTCGCAGCAGTTTGCGATCCCGTTCAAGCTCGTGGCGCAGACGCGCGCTGAGAAGCAGCTCGTCGATCTGTTTGTGCGGCGGTACCACAACGGCGAGGACGGCGCGTACCTCGCTGAGGCGTTCTACGGCGACGGCGAGCCGCTCGGACAGACGTTTCCGGGCTACTACTACCAGGAAGTGCGCGTGTGCCGCAACTGCTTTGAGTTCTACACGCTCGTTGAGCGCGTGCGCATGCGTGCGCAGCACCAGATCGCGAAGACACGTGGCGCTGCAGCGTCTGTTGCCAACGCAACCAATGTGGTCGGCTTAGATGCAGTGGCGCCATGCAGCAAGAACAAGAGCAAGCGCGACCGCTACAGCAGCGCGACGCTGCAGGCCGCTGCGAGCAACTCGGTCGCGCCGTTGGCGAGCAGTGAAACGTTACGTGAGATGCTCGACGAGCTCGGCGACAGCGACGCACAGGCACGCCGCATCGCGTCGCGCATCTGGCGTCACGCGCAGACCGTGAGCCTCGCGGGGCTCTCGAAGCGCGACGCCGCAGAGCTCTACAGCTTCCCGAGCCCACACCCGGCGGTCGCGATGGTGCGCAGCTGTCTCGCTATCGTGTTGCTCGGACGCAACAGCAGCAGCGGTAACAACGACGACTGGACCGACCTCAAGCGCACAGTGCCACCTGAGAAGCTGCTCACGCGGCTGCAGGCGCTCGAGCTCGATGACTTGCGACCCGAGAGCGTCATGCGCGCTGCAGCGCACGCACGCAATCCGCTGTTTGCGCCTGCACACATTGCGCCGGTCAGCTCATGTGCCGCGCGGTTCTGCGACTGGTACGAACTGCTGCGCTACGCATGAGCTCCAGTTTGTGTGGTTGGTAGTACAAGCGCGGGCTCACCTCTGATTTACGCCTGACTCACATCTGATTTACGGCTGACTCACGATCGACTGGCTCTCGATGAGCACATTCTATCCGCTTTGTATGTTGCGACGTGCATAGGATCCTTGCAATACTACAAGCCTACGCTTGGCAGCATGAGCGCGCACTGAACGACCGCGAGACGACCCGCGTGCTGCGCCACCTAAAGCCCGAGCTCCTGCCAGTGTCGCTCCCTGCAGCTGCTGACGACAACCGAAATGGCAGTAAGTCGTCCGTGCTAGTAGCTGCTGACGCGCCAGCATCGTTGCATTCGCTGAGCGAAGCGAGTGCAACTACCCGATCGACGCGCCAAAAGGACGCAGCACGGCGCGCGGTCCAGGCGCAGCAGATGGCGCGGCTCGCGGCACCGACAGCGCTGCTTGCCGAGACGGACGCTGCGCACGCTGTGTTCACGTGCGCAGACGGCGTCACGACGATCCCGTACGCAGTCGCGGGCCAAGCAGCCGGTGCGAGCAGCAAGTGCAACCTCGTGGTCTTCCATGACATCTTTGACACGCTCGATGGCACGCAGCTCTTCTTTCGCGCAGTGCTCGCACGCAACGTTGGCGCACGCGCGCTGTTCTTCAACGTACCAGGGCAAGCCGGCACGTCGTACGCTGCAGGCGAATTGCCGCTGCCGTCTTCAGCGTCACTTGCCTCACCGGCCGATCGCGTCGTGCTCAACAATACGTGGCAAGCGCAGCGCGTGCACGAGCTGCTGAGCCACGTGGACCGCACGCACGCTTTTCCGCTCCACGGCGCGCCATTTCACGTCGTGGGGTTTGGCAATGGCGCGAACCTCGCTGCATGCTACGCGATCCTGCACGGCCGCGCGTACGGCCGCGCGCTGCAGTCGCTCGCGCTCGTCAACGGCTTTGCGAGCGTCGACGCGCAGCTCGCAGCCGTGCTGCACAGCGCAGCGAACGTCTTTGCGTGCTTCCCACCGGCGCGGCCAGACCTGCCTGTGACATTCTTTAGTCGGTTCCTGTTCTCGGACGCGTACTTGGCGAAAACCGATGCGAACTTAGCACTGAGCATCTACACAGCAGTGACGAACGCGATCACGCTCGACGGTCGCATTCGGCTGTGCCACGGTGCGCTGCTCCACAGCGACCTCACAGCGCAGCTCGACGCCATTGACGTGCCGCTCGTGCTCGTGCAGTCGGTCGAGAACGCGCTCGTGGCGCCAACGAACGTCGACCCGTTTCTCCAGGGCCGCGCGCCGGTGCTGCACGCGTGGTCGCACCAGCAGCCGAGCGACGTGCGCGGCAAGACGCGAGCGCAGCTCCAACACGTGCTATCAACGCGTCATAGCGCGTTCGTCGCGTGGCTGCGCGCAGGCCACGAGCTGCGGCAAGAGTGCAAAGCGTACGTCACAGACCTCATGGAGCTGCTCGTGACGTCGCACGAGATGCCAACAGAGTCAGTTGCGAGTAGTGGCGCTGCAAAGCTCGAGCCGAATATCGAGCGTAGTGCTGCCGCCACTGCGATTGCTCCTACTGCGGCTGTCTCGATGCCGCTAGCTGCTATCGCTGAGTCGTCGAGGCGCGAGGCATCACGCGTTGCTGCTACATCAACTAGCACTCCTTCAGCAGTAATTGCTGCGCGGTATGCGCTGCCGTCGCTCGACACGCTGTTTGTCGACGTACCTCGTCAAGCGGCAGCAAGCGCTTCGTCGTCCGCTGCTGCTAGCACCATCGCGCAGCGCGTCGAGTTACGACAAGCAGTACACACGCCGTCTCTGTCGCCATTTGAGCTCGAGCTCGAGCGCTCGGAGCGCGAGTTTCAGGACGCCGTGCGCACGCACGAGGCGCAGAAAGCAGCACTTGAGAAGCAACGGTGGATTGCAGCGCAGGCTGCGCGGAGCGTGCCAGCCGCACAGGCACTGGCCTCGCCATCAGCAGCAATTACAGCGACTGCTGCTGTTGTCGCGACGCGAGAGCCGACAGCTTTCAACGTGGCATCGCGCCGAGCGCCACCGTCGCTACCTGCTGTTGTCTCCGTCCAGTCGACGTCGACAGCAGTTGCCACACTAACGACGCCAGCGCTCACAATCGATCCAGAGATCGACGCGCTGAGGCACAAGCTACTCGCGCACGAACAGCGCGTTGCACTCGACGCCGAGCAGCTCCGCGCCAAGCAGCGCGCAGCCGCTGACGAGCGCATGGCTGCGTTGCAGCGCGAACAGGAGCAGCGACGTCGTGCGTGGGACGACGAGGACCGTGCACGGCTCGCAGCGCTCGAGCACACACGCCAGGACGAACAACGTGCGCGGCTCGCAGCTGCCTCGACGCGCTCACGCGAACTGCTCCAGACCGACGTGACGTCGACTCTTACGACTGTCGACGATCAGCCGACAGCAGTGGCTCTGGCCGCGCCGCCATCGACGCTGCGGCAGCAACTGGAGCAGCAACAACAGCAACGGATGATGCTCAAAGGTGCTATTGGTACCAGTAGCGACGACGTCCGCGCACAATTGCGAGCGCAGTCCGAGCTTCCGAGCATGTTGGAGCAGCTCGAGACCGAGGAGCGAGTGCGCAAGCGCGTCGGGCTGTTGCGCGTCGACGAGTTCGCCAACGTTCGTACGTCAATGCAACAGAGCTACCGCGACGGTGTGCGCGATCATGAGAAGGCACAAGTGTCGGAGCGCACGCGGCGCGAACACACGAGCGCGACGCGCATCCAGACGCTCGTGCGCCGGTTCGTCGCTGTCCGGCGCGTTACGGCTCGACGGACGCTCATGCAGCGCGAGCGCATCACACAGTTCGCAGGTGGCGAGATCGTGCGCGTCGTACGCGGGTTCCTCGGTCGGCGACGGTTCGTGCGGTGCCGCGCAGGTCGCATCGAGGACAAGCGGCGCGCAGCTGCTGCCGTCACGGTTCAGCGGCTCGTGCGCGGCCATCTGTGTCGCGTCGTGTACAAGCACTCGCGGCGCGCAGTCAAGGCGCTTGTGCTGCAGCGCGTGTATCGTGGTCACGCTGGTCGCTCGCTCTGCCGCGCACTGCAGGACGAAGCAGCGCAGCAGCGGTACCTGCACCGCCACGCTGCTGCGATCCAGGCGACGTGGCGCATGCACGTGGCGCGCAACGCGTTTCTGTCGACGCGCGTCGAAGCGCTCGCCGCGCTCGAGCTCCAGCGCGTGTTCCGCGGCCACGTCGGACGCACAGAAGCTACGCGCAAGCGGCAGTGGCGCGACGCCGAGCCCGGTCCTGAGCGCCTCGCACTCGGGCTGCAGCTCATCGAGGGCTCGAAAGCCGCGTTCGAGCGGCAGCAGCGCGAGATCGACGCGTTGCATCGCGCGCACGAGGCTACGGAGCGGCAGGTGAGCGCCGTGCACACGGACCTGCGCGCATCCGAGCAGGAGCTTGCAGTGCTCGAGCGCGAGCTGCACGAGCTCGACGCGCTCGAATCCGACCTGCGCGAACTCACGCACGAGGCCGAGTTGCTGCACAGCGGTGGCGTCGACGGGCTCTTACGTGCGAGCCATAGTGGTACAGTTGCGTTGTCGTCGAGCAGTACAAAGCCATCAGCAGCGCTCGGCAGCGGCGTGCCGGCCACGTCGCCAATTGGCACCGACAATAGTAGCAGCGACGCGCCGGTCGTGCCGTACGCGCCTGGCGTGGAGCGATCGTTCGAGCACCGAGTAACTGCATCGCAGCGGCAAGCGGACGCGTACGCGGTCGAGATGGCGATTGCGATCAAGCGCGCCGAGCGCGAGCGGCGCAAGCAGGACCTTGCGGCCGAGTTCGCGAGCGTGTTTGCCGACGTCGAGCGCAAGCGCCTGGCGCTAAGCGACATGGAGCGCGCGCTCGCCGACATGGAGGCCACGCGCATGCGCAAGGACCGCGAATGCGCGCGACTGCAGCGCCACCTCATGGAGCTCCTCGAGGAGCAAAAGCTCGAGCTCGAGCGTCTGCGCGAGAAGGGCATCGAGCTCGAGACCGCGACGGCAACGTCGGCCGCAGCGGCAGCAGCGACGGCTGCGAAAGCAAAAGCGCACGAAGCGCGGTCGCAGGCCATGTTTGCGTCGACCGAGGAGCTCATGAAGTTCCAGTTCATGTCCATGTCGCTCTCGTACTTTAGCTCGCTGAGCATGCTCAAGAACCTGCGCGACATCAACGCCGACACGACCGCGTCCGCCATCACGACAACGGCCGAGACGGCCGCAACAGCAGCCGCAGTAGCAGCGGCCGCCAACATCCCAGCAATGGACCGACTCAAGGTCGGCGGTGCAGACCTCGTGACGGCTGCATCGCAGCTCAAGCAGCAGCAGCTCGCAGACCGACGCGCCGATGCAGCTGCAGCCGAACGCATGCAGCTCCAGCCGCTGCCGCCGGACGCGCACGACTGGAGCGTTGACGACGTCGGTCGCTGGCTCGACTCGCTCGCACTGCCGCAATACAAGCGCGCGTTCGCGGAAGGCGCAGTCGACGGTGCGTTCCTGCTCGAGCTGCGGCCCGAGGACCTCGCGGACGTGCTCGGCGTCTCGCACGCGCTGCACGTGCGCAAACTCGTCGTCGCGCGCAACAAACTGCTGCCGCTCACGGCGCACGAGCGCATGCAGCTCGCAGCAGTCGAGCACGAGGCCGATGCGAGCGCTACACGCCATGCGCCGCCGGACCGCGACACGGTCTTCTCACAGGCGCGCAACGGCCGCTTCAAGCGGCTCGTCGAGAGCCTCGACGCCGGCTTCCCAATCGACGACGAGGACGACAAGGGCAACACGCTCCTGCTGCTCGCGTGCCAGAATGTGAACACGAAGATGGTCGAGCTGCTCGTCGCGCGGCGCGCGAACGTGAACCACCGCAACGCGCAGGGCAACACGCCGCTGCACTTTGCGATGGCGTACGACACGGACGGTGCGCTTGGCGAGTACCTCATTGCGCGCGGCGCGGACGACACGATCGAGAATGCGTTCGGATTAACACCGTATGATGGTCTTACAGCTGAGTAGCGTTCGTCACACATCGCAGATGACGACAAACAGCTCAAAAAGCGACTAAAAGTAGCTGGGTAAAAAATGTTGCACTGCCTATTTGCCAGAAACAATTAAACCCAATTTACAAATAGTAGACGCACGGTCGTGTGTTTAGATCGAATTGACAAATATCATAATCACAGAATTGATCTATCAAATAAATAGCGCACTTACGCTGAATATTGTGTATGTGTTTAATACGTATATGTAAACTTGTAGTCTATATTAGTTACATTTTATTCGCACCGTATTATAACGTCATCATACATAATACAAACACAATAATACAGACACGCATAGTTCACACACAACGTAACCCCCTAAATCATCATACGATACATATGACACGGACCATTATTTTCTATCCTGACGCCACCAGTGGTGGCACCAGGGCTGCGTGGCGACATTGTATGCTGAATACTATTTATTTGCTTAATACGTATAATAGTAAACTTGTAGAAACTATATTGGTTACTGTAATTTGTATATTATCTAAACGTTTTCTTACGCATTGCAAACATAATTACACATACACGCAACACAAGGGCATTACTGCAGAAAAGCAGAAGCAAGTCAAAATAGCAAAACTATGGATAATCTATTTGACTTCAGCTAAGATCAATGACACGTATATACTATTATACAATCCAGCCAATAAACACCTAAGATAAGAAACCGAGGGATCGATGCCAATGTAGACATAGAGTGGCTGCCAAGCGAAGCAAAAACAAACGTCATCTGCCATGATTTGCAACCAAAATTTTCTGAGCGGAACACAGAACACGTTTTTTATGTTGTTGATGCGTCGGCTTGTACGGCAGTAAGTGCTTGTTCCTGCTAGGGCGTCTCTGTGTATGCGTCGTCAAGCGCATATGTACAGAAATACAGGAAAACATGTTGCATTTGGACACAAAACTGCAAGATATTTTAATAACATATTTATCATATTAGCTAATGCAGTCACTGACGAACTGGGGTAGTAAAACCTGATTAATAACGCCACTCCACTCACTCAACAAGTAAAACGCCATGTAACGCAACATTACCTGTTCCGTTGCATTAATTTGTGTTTTACCACAACCATGTTTTACTTGCGAACCTTTGATGCGCGGCCATTATTGCAGTACTGAAATAATATGAGCTTAATCAAGCCTATAAACGTATCGGACAAAAAGCACACTTTTGAACCAAAGTTCATCAAATCGTTAATTTTAGTGCGGCACATAAAAATGTTTAAGCAAATATAGTCCATAAAATCGTATACCATTAAACGACATTTATATTTCTACCATCCGTTTCAATTAATATGCATCGGATTATAATAAAATACAATCCAGCCAATATGTACCAAAGCGACAAATCGAGTGATGCCGATACCAACATGACGTGGCTGCCAATCGAAGCAAAGCTAACGGTGTCTTCTATGATTTGCAATGGCGGGTCCACGAACCGAGGGTTATTGAGCACAGCACGCAACACATTTATGAACGTTGTTTGTGTTGTTAAACAGTGTCGGCCAGTAGGGCCGTAAACCTACTGTTCGACGCTGAACAACAACACAAACAACGTTCATTATTTTTTACTAATTGACTAAACTAATACAAATTCCTGAAATGCTTATTAATATTTGGATGTTTCTATGTGATAAGTATACGTGCTGAATTGACTCGCTGAAACACGCAAAACCTATTACTTCTACGAAACAGAATCGGACACTAACTAATCTCATTTTAACATAGACCCTGCTGTTGGTGGAAGCGATCCCATACAACTTATTCCGGCAAATCGGGTGACGCATTGACATTTGGTATCCAACTTTATGGTCTCATATTGTTGGCACATACTTCCAACAGCGACGACGTCGTGCATTCGCGCATCGACGCTACCAGTGGCCTGCTCACTTGCATCACACATCACATAAATGAGGCACACATTCACGTACTGCTTGTTGCGACTGTGACTACAGCACCTCAGTACCTGCGCGCCGTCCAACGTACACACATGTACACAGTGTTCGCCATCTACATCACTTAACATTTAGCATCCAAACTGTCAGCCACAAAACTTGCGTGTGTTAGCTGAAGCGGCCATGACTGCTGCTGTCAGGTAAAGTTACGTTTGGTGTACGTAGTTCATCTTACAGCGCGTCATCGAGCAGCTCAGTTGCAAGCGTGCGAGCAGCGCAAAGACGCCAGCAGATGGCGGCGTACTAAGTGTGCACAACGAAGCATAGAGTCAGCCTTGACTATTTACGACGTCCGACAATCATTGTGTCTACAATGGCGTCGATGAGTCTGTGCGTCGTTTGGTTGTACAACATGCGGAGGCAGTGTTCGCCGACAAAGTATATGCGTTAGTGATGTTTAAAGTAAGTGGTCGTGCAGTGACAAAAACAACAATAAAACAAAAAGCAATTGTCGATTGACGTCAAGAACTTGAAGTTCAATCCATTTGTAACACATGTGGTTTTTCGACCATGTGCGAAGTCCATTAAGTGTGATTTGCTTCGTGAATTTTACGCTTTGTTGATACATATGTATTGAATCGATTGCTGCTTGACGTCAAGAATTGAAAGTCGTCCAGAATCTGAAGTCGTATCTAGTTTTCCATGTCCACCAAGTGAGTATCGACCATGTGAGTCCTTTAAGTGTGATTTGCATAACGTATTACCGTGTTTGTTAAAACCTTACTGCTGAAGTCATTTCAAAAAGTTTAATAAAAGGTTAACGCAACTTAACAAGTGGACTTGTACGTCAGTGAGCGATTTTGGGAAATATTATGCGGTTTGACGTATACATAGACAATACATAAAGGGCGTTCAGCGTGCGTATGCATGTGATCTCGACAGGATCCACACACATACATAGACAAGAGCACCAGGGCTGACAAATTATTCTTGGTTGTATAAGAGCGATGATCCAGATGCGAATGGAACACAGCAAAGCAGAATAGGTAATCCTCTGTACGCATACTTTTGTCTCTAAAATATGACCTTTCTGGCAACGTTGACCTATTTATTACCGTTTTGTTTGAACACGCTTCGTTTGTTTGTACATGCTTCCACACTCTGAACGCCCTCCCTTACAGCTTAAATTGTCTCTATTCGCAAACTTTGTCATTAATGACTATTTCTTCTTGTGGTTTTCCTGAGGGTCCAAAACTCAAATAGAGCTGAATTTGTATCACAAGAATATTGAGTGTGGCTTGATTGGCGTTTATATATTCAATTTGGCGTTCATATAATCAATCCGGTAAAAAATTCAAAACACCTATTTTGTCACGATTTTGTTGATGTCATTCAATTTTTGCAGGCTTGATCCGATCTGCACGATCTCCCTATCTGCGACGTCGAAGTCGATGCGATCGACGGTAGCGTGTCAAGTCGCAGTTTCACTTGGCAAAGAATACGTTTTCGAATACTAATCCATATTTGCCAGATAACACCAGCACATGCGATGGATGGCAACAAGTGCCGCCTAGAACGAATGCTATCTGTACGTACGTGCATGTGGGTGAATGTCGTCGCCTCAACGACCATTCAAGCGCTCGCTCTTGACGCGCGTCAGACTCACGAACACATTCTAGATGATGTGTTCTGGATGGGTTAACACAGAGTGTGACGTTGTGTGCAACTTTGAGGTTTGACCCTTGACTTCGACTACTTGTTATTGTTGTTGTTAATGTGAAGGTATATTAGGTTACAGCTAGAAGAGAATGTCTAATGACCGAGTGGCGTTGTGGTGAGTCAAGAAAACATAACTTGTCTGCTCGACCAATCACATTTCGAAGTCAAACGTCGCATCTTTGGCTCGCTCACTAGTGTACTGGTCCTACGTCGTACTGCGTAGTACATCTACTGTCCGGTTAAGGTCGAGGTTGGTTTCGACGCGTGTCGATGAGAATAGCTGAAATCGGACCAGGACACTGTGTTTGATATGTAGCAGCTTGTCCTGACGCATACTTGCTCCGACGTCCACACGCCTCGCTGATCGATTGTCGCGGCACATACACGAAGATGGTCGGGATGTGCTGGAGCAAGAGTACGCAAGTCCGTCCGACCGCAGTTGACAATGCGGCCCATACGCTTCCGCGAACGCGTC
>JAADWX010000283.1:0-28493 GCA_023336405.1 Globisporangium echinulatum | reverse complement strand
TCAGCACGCGCTGTACTGTACGTACAGAAACGTCCGCGTTGGTAATAGCGAGCACTTGCCTGGCGCTTCCGTTGCTTATTGTGACGGTACGGACAAGCTATCGTGTAAGTCGCTCGGTGACCTTCTTTGGTCGACCAGAGCGGGGCTCGGCGCGCTCACCTCTTGCACCGTTTGCGACGCTCTGCAGCCGACACGCGCAGCTACGTCCTTCAGCGGCATCCCCTCGCCCCGCAATAATGTGATGGCACGCACATCAGAGCTCGACAGCTGTTTGCTTCTACCCATTTGGTCAAATGTGTTTCAAAACGTGTCGCTGTGTGGCAAATCATTGCAGGCTATTTTTTACTATTTTGAGTCAATAATTTCAGTATAATACGCACGTAGTACCAATCATACCGAGCAAACGTCATTTGCTCATTGCCTTTGTAAATTTATATTTATTTGTTACTATGCGACCAAAGCGAATCTGACTATCTGTTTGCAATACTGCAACCACGAATGCAAGCGATTTCGCCGAAAAGGTCCATTTTCTAAACTTTTGGCGCGCGCTATATAATAAACAGCTCGGACCTTGTTTCCAAAGATGTAAATTTCATATATATTCGTCATGAAATATTGATGCATTATGTTGATATATATTTTAGCATACTAATCACACCTCATACGCAGATCGACGGCTTGCACACATATCGCCATTGTGTCGTCAAGTATGTGCACATACACATGTGCTGCTTACTACTACTGTTGCCTTACCATATTTGTTTGCGTTGGCCGTCTCGCTACTTGTTGCTGGTCTACCTCGCTGTGTTCGATGCTCGCTAGCGGAGCAACCTGCAAAGCAATAACTCGTACGTATAAGAGTAAGTTTAATTACACCAGCACGTTAGCGCGACGTGCGCACAACGTTTGCGCTATTTTGAACAAAAGTAAGCTAACAATTTGTCATGTACAAGGTCGCGATGATCGACTCGAAAGATGCCAGACCTGGCAAACGAGAGGTTCAGGACTCCGCTCCGGCACGCGTGTCAACGAGAAGCACGTACACTAGAAAGCAGTATCGCATGCGTCACGTCATCGAAGCTGAGGAAACCAAGCACGAGGGATGGTCGGACGAAGACGACAAGGGCGCTGCAAGACCTGGCGCAGATACTGACAGTGCCGAAACTAGATCCGAGAATACCGACGCACACGACGCGGGTGGCGTAGTCGAGGAGGGTGAGGACAATGACGGCAACAACCGACGAAGACAATGAAGGTACTGCTGGCGAGGCAAAGGGCGATCAAATCACGTCCATGACGTTCAGAGCCCAGGTATTGTACGCGATGGAGAATGTGGAACCGCCGAGTGAGTGTCGCGACAGTTGGGAAACTGGCCGACCTACTTTGATGTATATAAGGCATGTATATGCACGACACCAGCTATTTGTGTTCAGGAAATCGTTCAGTGCATGCTACGAAACTGCTATCTGTCTGATACGATGGCCATAAGAGAGGCATTTATAGTTTCTTTATTTAATGAATCAAACCACATCGCCACCTCCAAAACACTCGGATTTGTTCAAGTTAGTAATATTATTCTTCAATATTAGGTGAGAGAATGGAGACAATAATGCTTCAGTGCACGCTATAGCCATCTGTCGAATACGATGGAAACCCATGAGGCTCCGATTAGCTCCTTTTTCCCGAGAGAACAGAGGATAACGAATAAAACCACCTCGACTACTCCATATAACCACCACATCGAAGCATTCATTCTCCAGTTGTATCCTGTTTCCTACGGTGTTACACAGGCTGAGATCATGTCTACACACGTGACGGTGGTGAACAGTAGCGCTTTCGATATCCTACTTGTTCAAGACAACTTTATCATTTAAAAGTACATATATGATACCTCATAGACGCAATGGCGGCAATCAAGCGCGCTTTCGACTACATCACAACTCCAAATTTGCAGCAGAAAATGACGCGCCATGTCGACCTCGAGTTACGTTACATAACATGTATCCCAACGCCAAGCGCGCACACAAACAACAACATGAAAAACGTCTCAGAAAAAGCTTATATGTGTTGTGAACAGTAATCGCACCATGACCGCGCAGAACACTACGTCAACATCAACAACGAAAAACGAAAAATATTGTGTTCCGATCCACCGCACGCTGTGTCACTTGGCACATGTGCGAGTACAAGAGTAAGAGCTGCTCGGTACGCACGATCAAAAACCAAATAGATATCGCGCCTAAATGGGATTTAATTTAGCCAGACATGATGCATGTCGGTGAAATTGTAGTCTTGCAACCGATGTTCAATCATTTTGCCTTACAAGATCGATGAAAAGTCGATACGGGGCGATTGTAAAAAAATACCCTGCGTTTACCCTGGTCATTTGACTTGTTGTGTATTGGACAATCATTGATTTGTCTGTTCGTCAAGACGTTGCTGTGTTCGGGTGCAGTATCACGTTACTTTGCGACCAGTCGCAAGCATTCAACGTCTTCTGAGGCTGACGTATAGGGAGTTTGAGCATTTGATGGTTGTTCCGATCACATGGACCACACACGAGCGTTTCATAGTAGCGATGCAGGCGACCCATATAATTTCTGTTGAGTTCGCAGATGTTGATGATGAGCTGAAGTTCCAGTCGCCCGTCAACTTGTTTACGTTTCCAGTGGCATAACGTTTGTCAGCGAATCAGATCAGCTCTCGACTCTATCTATCTCGTTAAACAAGGTGCGTCACAGACTGTGGAGACGCCATCGAAGCTCACCGTGAAGGCTGTCAATTATCTCTAACTAAGAGCGAAGGCTGACATAAAGTATTTCAAACTAAGATGAACAGCGCATGATCGAAAGCGACGACAATACTCGTCAGTCCGCAAGCTAACAAGACGGGAAGACCATCAATGAACCGTTTGGACCAAGATTCAACAACACGAATGGACTGTTTTCAGCTCGACGTCGTACAGGGGTTAAGAGAGCGACTCAAGTGTCCCTCGAGCAGCTACACGTAAAGTGACACAGCTAAAGGATCAAACCAGCAGACACCCACGCACGCCATACGGCATGAAATTCGTAAGCGTAAAAAGTCAGTTTTCGGACTCGCATCCTCGGTGTGTTGCCCAGATTTATACACCGAATATACTCGATGTTATACTTCATCGCGCCCCCGTAGCGGTTAAATGACGATGCTGTTAATGTGCTTTGCTGCACGCAACGGCACCTACGGCTTGGATGCAACAATTGGAAAACTTCCGAGACGTGAAATTACTATTCAACGGCTACATTGACAAACCTAACGATGCGAGACATGTTGCATTGGATGTTCGATGACAGTATGGGCGTTGTATGAACTCCATGATACAGTTTGCTAGCTGGTGTTGTCTACATGCGTGTAATATGCGACTGATATACACGTAAGGCGAAATATTGCACGAAATGAAATCACATATCCATCTTGTTATTCATACAAATTCGTACCTTATTTGATTTTGTCGATCAGCAACACTAACGCTCTATGTGATGTCTGCTACGGCTGAAAGCTGACGAATTGACTATACATGTGGTAACTCACCAAAGACATTACCAAATCCATACCCATCAAGTCCCCAAGGAACTATGCTAATGGCCAAGTTGTATTTGAATACATGGGAACTGCGAAACAGACAGGCAAGTACGTTACGAATAGCTTGTAGTGTCGTTGACCGTCATAACATATCTGGACTGGATGATTATTGATATGTTTGATCTCATTGATACATGTTTTATTACCTGTCCCCAACGTTGTGCAGATTAATTGGAGTAAACCGGATATATATAATATCATCATTTTATTCGTATACAAATCGTCAAAACATTAAAACATATATATCTTAATGTCATTATATTCATTAATACATTTAGTTAGATTTTCATGATTGACAATACTTTTACAGCCTACAATAATTTTGTCCAAAAATACTACATACTTAATTTAAATTGTTATACGTACTACAAATATACACTTTAAACATAATTCACATTTGAATATTACGCGTTCCCAGAACGTAATTTGAGTAAATGAGTTAATAATCAAATAGACGATGCTATCTTTCGATATGCCATGAGAACTTTATAATGTCTCTTGTACTGAATAATATGACATACGTAATATATATCACAATCTTACATTTTGCTCAAATAATAATTACATGTACCCACTATTCAGTAAATAGTGACAAGAAATTAGTTAATGGCCGAATAGTTGATGCTGTCAGGCCGAATGCGTATTGATAAACGTTTGTAAAAAATTGAATATACACATTGAACTGCAATGTATTTGCCAAGAACGAGAAATGAAAAATAGTTTTGTGTGCGCATTTAGAATCCTTGTTTTGAGTTGCGTACGTTAAAACCTGTCCGTTATTATGGAAATGACATTATACATCATTAGTAGTAGTTCACAATAAATAATATTTTAATAACATATTTGATAGTCATTGTAATACAGTTTGAGATACATTAACACACACTTTCATTATATTCTATCCGAAAGTTCTGCTTCTTTCAAATACACTAGGCGTGTAGGTGAAATAAGGTGTGTTATTACATGAAATACATGAACCTTTCCTCGTTCAAGGCTGTCAAACGTGTTGGTAATCGCGGCGATACCTGTCGTTTCGTAAGGTATGTGTATTATTTATAAATAACGGACTTTGTCATCTATGATGTATAGGACGAGCACTATGACAGTGCAGCGTGGACGACCAAAAGTGATCGAGATTGCTACACAGCATCAACTGCCCACGTATAGAGCCTGCAACATATATATACAATTTTAATCTAACATAACGGAGTCAACGGAACAACATACCGTATTTTAGCTTTAGCCTTTAGACAGGTAATGCCGAAAATATGTGAGTACGTTTAAATACTTATTAAAAATTGACATAGTTGGTTAAATATATTTCAATGTATATATCCGACAAAAGGGTTTTCTATTCCGTAAGGGTATGTAATTCGGTTGGCCGTGTTTTATGATGTATGGAAGTCTGTATATTTCGAAGTACTTATTGTCGCTTTTCTGTACGAATACTACCAAATTCGTTTCCATAAATATCAGTATTACAGGATAGTTAGTTGTTTCAGGAACTAGACTAATGGCATGATAGTCGATACAAACGTAAGAGTAGTGAAACCAAAAGCATATGAATTAAAAGTTACGCACAGCTTGTAGTGTCATAAACCGTCATAAAATTCTGTGCTGAATCCTTAATGACAAATGTTTAACAAATCTGATACATGTTTAATACCTGTCCGCAACTTTTTGCATTAAAAGTGGAGAGAAACGGGTGTTCATGACAGTATACACTTCAAACTGCAATGTAATTGTCATTTGACTACATGTTAAAACGGATATGTCAATGATAAACGCACAGACACTACACTAAAACATCGCATCAAGTATCATCACCATAGGTATACTAAACAGAATATAGAATGGCGTCATTCTTACTATCCCGAATTGCAAATATATCGGTACGTCACTTAAACTTAGCAAATAGTCGAAATATGATATATACACGAAATATGACGGCATTATTAAATGTTTTTACATGTGATGATATTGATGTAATAGTGGTTGCTGGCGACATAGTCTTTCAATATAAAATATATAGTATATTATGTGTCAGAAAGTGATCCGCCAAGTGTGTATTTATTGTCGAAATATATATGGTCGTTTTTTTGTACGAATACAATATTATTGTCATTGGTCTTGTCATTAGAAGCACAGGTAATATCCACGAAAGGACAAGCAAGAAATGTCAAGTCGCCAGCATAACTGCTCAGCACTTTGTACTTGCGAAGCTTGCTTAGGTGTGTGATATGTGAGTGCTGGTTCGTTGTTTGAGCTGCCCGTATAAACGGCAAGCGTCTGTACATGTCTGAGGAAGTTGAAAGTAGTGGGTACTCGAGATTTCTGACTCGGGGCGTTAAAGCTGAATGGGAGTCAGCTGGTCGGCTGTGATGTTCATATTGCGACCTTGACGACAGCGCCAATTTGTCGCTATTGGGCGCGGACGACGGAGCAGCAACAGTGGGTCAGTAGTCACGGTTTTCATAAAATCGGAGGTGGTGGTCAGTCGAGCCAGTCTGCCACAATCAAGTGGTGGAGTCGTTGGTAGCATTCAATGAACCGACAGCAAGTGTGTGTGCAGAGAGCATGCGCGCACGCTCAATCGCGTAATTGTTGTTGTGTGGTGCGCGGTCGTTGACGGCTGCTGGCGATCAGTCACCTGCGTGCACTGCCTGCTGTCGCGCATGAGCGAACAAACGCGCCAGTCCTGTCAAATACGAACAGGTCAGGACATCGGGCGTGACGACGTTGAGTTGGGGAGTCTGCCTGCATTGACCTGGGAACCCTGAGGGCATGGCATTCACAACGCTCTCGCACTTCTGCATACTCGTTGCTGGTGGTTGCGTTTAACTTGCTTTTACGCTCGCTGTTGCTGCTGGCAAGCACGCACGATCGACCAGAGAGCACGTGCAGCGGCAGGCAAAGGTGACTGGCGACTGCACGACGCAGGTGGTGCCACTCCACTTTCGCGACTGGTCTGTCCATGCGAATGAAGTGTGCGTGCACAGCGCTCGATCATACAAAAAGCATGTGCGTATACGTCGCATGCAGCCAGGTTGTTCAACGCACTGTGGGACGAAACGGTTATGATATTCCTCTTCCACATACAAAATACAATCTACAAGCGCGAATCGAACACCGGAGCGTTTCTGAGCCAACTCGCTGGCTCCAAAACCTGCACTGTCGATCCAGCTGGTCTCCTTGTAACGAAATCAGCACCTCCCAGTCTCCGATCAGTCCGATCAAGATCCGAATTCCGATCCTGATCGCATGCTTTCTGGGTTGGGCATCCTCCTCCTACTCTTCCTTGTTGCGCACTCTACGCACACCATCCGACAGGAAAGCTTCTCGGATTGGGAAGAGTGGCAGTCGTCTTGCATTGCAATGCGCGGCGTGCAAGGTACATTCGTACTGGTCTCCAGGTTCACCTGGATCGACGACTCAGCATAGCGTCGTTCCAGCTGCGGGACTGTCGCTTCGGCTCATTCTCCAACAGCCCGCATCGAGAGTAAGTAACTGAGCAGGTCGTCGCACTACATACGCTCCATCCCAAGCTCGCACACAATGGCACCGCCAGCGATCCGACTCCTCGACGAGGAGCAGCAGCGCGCGCTCCAGGAGACGACGCGGCGCACCAACTCGAACGGCGACCGTCCGAGCTACCGTCTCGGGTCCTTTGGCGGTGTCAACGGACCGCTGACACCGCCGCCTGTTGCAACGCGCACAAACTTTACGGGCGGGAGCGGCGTCTTACCGCGACCCAAGTCGGCATTCGGTGCTGAGCCGCGCACAAACTTTACGTCCGGCGGCAATGCACCACCACGACCAGTGTACGACAACCATGGCGGTATCGCTGAACGACCGACACAGCACAGCAACGACACGTCCACGAGTAGCCCGAAGACCGTGCTCGCATCTCACGGCTACATCGGCAACGGCGGCGGTCTGTACGACCCGAACGACGCGTATCGCGACGACACGACAACTGCGATGCTCGATCGTCCGTTTGACGACGATGACGAGTTGTTGGACAGCAAGGCGCCTGGTCAAGGCTACATTGGCAACAGCAGCGGCTCGCGCCTCTCGGTCTCGTACGTGCTCATCGGTGCGCTCGTCGGCGTCGCACTCGGTATCCTCCTGAGTGCGCTCAAGGTCTCGCCGCTCGTTGCGACGTGGGTGTCGGTACCGGGTGATTTGTTTCTACGTGCGCTCAAGGCACTTGTGATCCCGTACGTCTTCTGTTCAGTCGCCGTTGCGATCGGCGACATTGTGTTTGTCGGCAAGATCAGTGTCGTTGGACTGCAAACATTCAAAGTCTTTGCGATCATGTGGGTCACGACCGCTGTGCTCGGCATGGGTGTCGCGCTGCTCTTCCGACCGCTTTTCGAGACGAACCGGTCGCTCCTTGTAACACCGACGAACGCCGTTGGCTTTACGTGCGCCAACAACCGAATGCTCGAGCTCCAAGCCGACGCCACGCTCGCGTGCAGTCGAAACGCAACGGCGCTTGGTGGTGTTGTTGGCTCGGCCGCGTTTGAAGTCACGGACGTAAACAACGTCTACCAAAAGAACGTCGCGCGCGCACTCGCGCTCATGACCGTGAGCGACCAGATCCTTGCGATCCTGTACTTGATCGTCCCCAAGAACATCTTTACGACACTCGCAAACGGCGACTTGCTCTCGACGATCACGTTCGCAATGGTCCTCGGCGCTGTCGCCGGCCGGAATTATTTCATCAAGACCCGCCGCGTGAACTACCTGTACCTGACGATGCTCCAGCTCCGCAACACGTTCTTTCTTGCCATGGAGTGGGTCATCTGGCTCACACCTGGCGCGGTTATCTCAATCATCGCCGGGTCGTTTGCAACGAACCAGGATTCGCTCAAAGAGCTCAGCAAAGTGTACATGTACGTGCTCGCGATGGTCACGGCGGCCGCGCTCCAGATGCTCGTGACGCAGCCCGCGATTCTGTTCATGCTCACGCGGTGCAACCCGTACGCGCAGATGAAGCACATGACGCGTGCGTACATCTTTGCGTTCGGGACGTCGTCGTCGCTTGCAACGGCGCCCGTGACGCTCGCGTGTGTCAAGAAAGCGCGCATGTGCTCGCAGTCGCTTGCAAACTTTGTCGTCTCGATCGGCGCGTGTTCGAACCTCTCGGCCATGGGCTTCTACTTTCCAATTGGGATCATCTGGCTCGCAGCATCGTCGGGCAACAGCGAGGAACTGACGCCATGGCGGCTCTTTGCGATCTTCTTGCTCTCGGTCCTTGGCTGTGCAGGCACGCCGCCGATCCCGAACGCAGGAATTGCGATCATGGCGTCGGTGTACAAGACGGTCTTTGGCGTGAGCGACTTGCCCGTGACGTTCCCGCTTTACATTGCGGTCGACTTCTTCGTCGACCGCATCTCAGCCATGTGTGACGTGAACGACGACATGCTCGCGCTCAAAGTCATTGCCGAGAACACGGACGAGACGATCGTCGGCGACCACCTCGGCGAGCGCGAGTGAGCTTGTGCGAGTCTGAGTGTCTGAGTGTCGAGTCTGGCGTAGTTGTCCAAGTTGTCTGTGCGGCTGCGAGCTGCTCGTGTCGAGTGTGTGCGTGTGCGTGTCCATATATCTATGAGAGAGCAGTAGTCAACACGTTGAAGGTATCATCGTCATCGCCGTCGTCGTCCGTGGGTCGTCGCCTCTACATGGTCGTCGCTGGCTGGTCGCAGCGCGCATGTTGCGCCATTGAGAGAGCCGCAAACATTGTACAAAGACATTCGGTTCGCAGACACACATCAGAAATCACGGCTGTCGAGCGAGCCGGTTGAGTGGCATAGAGCGGATTTGACCTGCAAATTGTATACTGAGGCGCATCCATCTGGTGCTGATGTGACGCGACCGCTAAAGAGCGCGATCACGTGATTGGCAGGGCGAGCAGCTCAGGACCTCCTGCCAATGGTGACTGGCCGTCGCTGCAGCGGTTGATAGATGACCTGCACACACATATCGCGTTACTATCCAGCAGCAGCACCGGCGCTCTTCCTATCGTTGAGCTCGTCGTCGCTCTTGTCCCTGTGTCTGCGTGTCCTGCCTGCCTACCGAGTGCCAGTCCACAACCACAGTGCGTTGCTGCGCTTCACGTCATTCGCGCTCACGCTTCTCGTCCAACAGCAGTATCAGCATCTAGCAACACGCCGCCGCGCACCTACTCGACTCACTAGTGGTCAGTTACGATGCCGACTCCGATCATGCTACTCGATGAAGACCAGCAGCGCACGCTGCAGCAGACCTCGGGTCGCACGTACTCGGCTGCGACGAGCAACCAAGTGCAGCGCAGCTCGTTCGGCACCGGGTCCGTGCTGTCGTACCCGACGACGCCGCCGTCCGAGCCGCGGACAAACTTTATGACAAACAACGCACGGAGCGCGTTTGCCTCAGGCGTCGAGCCGCGCACGAACTTTACGTCCGCTGCGATGTCAGCGCGGCAGCAGGGCCAGCGATTGCACGAGCACGTCGCAGCGACTGGCGGTCGCACCGGTGGCAACAACAACCCCGCGGCGCGTCTCAACAGCACGTTCAACAGCAGTCCAAAGACGAACTTTACGTCGCAGCGGTTCGCGGCCGAGATCGATCCGTCATACGGCGACTTTATGCCCGTGATGCTCTCGGACCGGCTCTCGGACACGGACGAGCTCGATGTGAAAGACAGCGTCGGCGCAACGGGGTACGCTGGCAGCAGCAGCGGCTTGCGCTTATCAGTTGTCTACATCCTCGTCGGCGTCGCGCTCGGCCTGGCGCTCGGCGTCGTGTGCAGCACGGTCAAGGTCTCGGACCTCGTCGCGCAGTGGGTCGCACTGCCGGGCGATCTGTTCTTGCGGGCGCTCAAGTCGCTCGTGATCCCGTACGTCTTCTGTTCGGTCGCAGTCGCAATCGGCGACATTGTGTTTGTCGGCAAGGTCTCGGTCGTCGGGCTCCAGACGTTCAAGGTCTTTTGCATCATGTGGCTCACAACTGTGCTCCTTGGCATGGGCGTCGCGCTGTTCTTCCGGCCGTACTTTTCATCGCATCGGACGTACGTTGCAACCCCGACGAACGCCGTCGGCTTTACGTGCGCGAACGACCTCTTGCTAACATTTCAAGGCGACGATGCGAGTGTCGCATGTACCAGCAATGCAACAGCGCTCGGTGGCATCACAGGCGCGGCCGCGTTTGAAGTCACGGACGTCAACAACGTGTTCAAGAAGGACGTCAAGCGCGCTTTGGCGCTCATGACAGTGAGCGACCAGATCCTCTCGATGCTCTACCTCATTGTGCCACAGAACATCTTTTTGACGCTCGCAAACGGCGACTTGCTGTCGACGATCACGTTCGCAATGGTGTTTGGCGCGATTGCTGGTCGGAATTATTTTACGAAAACGCGGCGCGTAAACTACCTGTACCTGACGATGCTCCAGCTCCGCAACACGTTCTTTTTGGCCATGGAGTGGGTCATCTGGTGCACGCCAGTCGCAGTCATTTCGACAATTGCTGGGTCGTTTGCAACGAACCAGGACGCAATGAACCAGCTCAAAGACGTGTATCTGTACATCGTCGCGATCCTCTGTGCGTCGATCCTCCAGCTGTTTGTGACGCAGCCAGCAATTGTGTTTGTACTCACGCGGTGTAATCCGTATCGGCACATGGCGCACATGACGCGCGCGTACATCTTTTCGTTTGGCGTCTCGTCGTCGCTCGCAACGGCGCCCGTGACGCTCACTTGCGTCAAGAAAGCGCGCGTGTGTTCACAGTCGCTTGCGAACTTTGTCATTTCGATCGGCGTCTGCTCGAACATGGCCGGTGCGGCGTTCTACTACCCAATTGGCATCGTCTGGCTCGCCGAGTCGTCCGGCAACGGCGACGAGCTGACGCCATTGCGGCTGCTCGCGGTCGCATTGCTTGCAGTGCTCGGCTGCGCTGGCACGCCGCCGATCCCGAACGCCGGCGTCGTGCTCATGGCGACGGTGTACAAGACGGTCTTTGGCGTGAGCGACCTGCCGTCGACGTTCCCGCTCTACCTCGCAGTCGACTTTCTCGTTGACCGCATCACGACAGTCTGCAACGTGAACGATGACATCATGGCGCTCAAAGTCATTGCCGAGAACACGGACGAGACGATCGTTGGTGACCACTTGGGTGAGCGCGAGTGAGTGTGTGAAGAGGAGGATCGTATTGTAGGATTGAGATGTCGACATACGAGTGAATATATGACAGTGACTTTACTTTATTCTGGGCGGCTCGTTGAGTTTAGAATTGAACAGTTTTTGAGCTTGAAATAGATATTTTTCAGTATCAAGAGATATTATATTGTAAATGATGGATCTGCTAACCATTTGGGCATCTCAAATAATGCACGCTTCTGGCGAGCCAATCAAACACTGTCACATTTAATTTTTAGCCAATCAAAAGCCGCTATCGCATTCGGACGATTCGGACACATATTTTATCGGAATCGAATTGAAAAGATGTATATGCACATTCAAAATCCAAGTCAAACGCATATTTATGAAATATCATAACCATACGGACAAACAGGACACACAGCCAGGAGTACACAAAACATCAGAACGTGCGACTTTGATGTGTGTAGGCTGCTTGCATCCATAACTCAATCTTCCTCGCTGCAATGAGCCTCGATTCGCTCTCGCCTGCGAACTCGCAGAAGGTGCGCGTCACGGCGGTAAGTGCGTTTGCGCGGTTCCTTAGGGAGCATGATGTCAGCGAGGACTACGTCCACGCGAGCATCCAAGGCGACCCATCAGGCGCGCGCTTAGTAGCGGTGATGGACAGGTTCGGTTTACATCTTGCATACAAAGTAGGCAAGGACGGCAAGCCGCTCGCAACGAACTCGGTGAAGTCGTACTACCGACCGTAAGAACACTGACTGTATGAAAACTTGAAACAATGTTCCAAATTATTTGTTAGGTTTGAAGCGTCAGTAATGCACAAAATTGTACGAATGACCTGTATATTTGTAATTTGAGTCGTTGAGTGTTGAAATAAAAATACGCTATTGACTGTGTGAATCGCCACTGGTTTATCACGCAAACTGCGACACAAAACATATTCTGTCGATCTGCTATGTTCTATTAGTGTTGATAAATTTCCTGCTCATTTTTCACATAAAAAATAATAAGCTCAGCAAGTTTGATTCGCAGGTAATTGGTGTCGTATGTCTGGTTGACCGTCGCTTGTTGCACAGACGCTGTAGATATGCCACTAGCTGCGCAGATAGCGTCCCAATGACAATACCTGTTTCGGGACATGAACTGTCCCTCGCCCTGTCGGTGCACGTTGTTGACTACATTTCTTTTATGCAAATTCGATTATTTGATTCATTGAATTCGAGTACAAAACGTATCCATTTTGCAAAAGCTGGAAAATACTGATATTTAAAATGTAGATGTTAGTCTTCGTGATTCTGCATACTGTACGTTGGGTTCGACACGATCACGATTAACCTATAATCGCATCTTGATTGAATGGTTAACTGCGACGATACGACCTTAGCAAGTTAGATTGCAACAGACATTCGACATGAGCGAGATCACTGTCGTCGTTCGGATCGCAGAAGCTGGATGGGTCATTGCAGTGGCAGGCGCAAAGCAAATCGCAGGCTGTCGAGGCGCGGTGCCGGCGGTGAAAGATGACATAGTCATGTGTCGATCACCAGCGCCTCCGACGCATCGCCGCCTGTCGAATTGCGCACTCCACATGTAACGGGGTCACGTGCGGCTGAGAGGAAGCGTCTCGCCTTGGAGACAGAATCCAAGGCGCAAAGAGACTGAGTTCATGAGAGCGTCTCTGAGCTTGCTCAGAGACGGCAGCAGCGGACAGAGCAGTGCGTTCTGTCTGGCAAATTTGAGAGTTGTGATTGTCTGGCGCCGGCGCTGTCGCCGGCGCTTAAAGTAAAACCTCAAAACCTCCATCTTCTTACGTGGCTATCTCTGATTGGCTAACTCCACTGATATCCTCAGACCAATGGACACGCAGAGTGCAGCTGACGCCACTACAGACGTCAGCTGGTTGGCTGGCCGCAGTAGAGCTGCGCGCATCGCTGTGCATGAAGAGATTCCCTCTTCAAGTCGATCGATGTGTGGTACACATGACCCTTCGTGTGGAGCACACGGACTTAGAGTGTGCCACATGTCCTTGGAAGGCATACAGCCCTTGGTGTGGCACACAGGATTGGTGTGGCATAAACCGTCAGACTGATATCTTACATCGGTCCGGCGCGAACCGCACCGCACTCGATAAAAGCACGGAGTCACAAATGTCAGTGTAACGAGGCCCCGTTACACCACTCGTGTTGTACTGGCGGTTTCCATGGAGAGTGTCCGCATAGCAGTCAGACAGGTTCATTGTCGCTGGCAAATTTGTGAGACGAAAAACCGCGCATGATTTATCCAGGATCGTTAGCTGGCGCTGCGCCACTTGTCAAGTGCGATCGCGTAGTTGGGTATGTGAGTTCTTGTCTCTTAACTCACATTGATGCTTTCAGGAGTCCAATTGGTGCTTTCGCGTGTGCGCGCTGTAATAAGTGAAGGGGGCGATGTGCGGGGTCAAAGTGCACGTAGTGCTAGGTACGAGCAAGTACGTTCTCTCTTTTGGCCTCTTCGCGCGGTCCCTCTATTAAGCATTGTCACTGTGCCTCCCTTTAATTTTGAACTATTGAAAATTCACACACAACAAAACTGGACTTTACTGTTATTAATATATCACAGCACATATCGTTCTACATGTTCTTCTCCATGCATCCTTGCAATACTCAGGTGATAAACAAATCATGGCGCACCTACTCCGTGACGCTACTTCATACGTCGCTAAATATTCATACAGTCTATCATTGCCCAAATATAACACAAATGGCCTTCAGTTATACAAGTATAGAGTAATCTCATTTTCAATAGTAAACAGATGCTAAACATAATTTATTTATGTACATATTGTATGGACGTACTAAATGTATGTTTATGCAACTACTGTGTAATATATACTCTAGGACAATAACTCGTTTACAACCAGTTCGACAGCACAACCCGCGACTCTAACACCTTTGTATTTAGGCTGTATCGTTGGAAGTCGTAAAGACGCCAAAATTGCAATCACCAACACACCATCCGGCTGAAGGTTCTGTTTCCTATTTATGTGTCGCTGTTCTGCATTTATTGCATCGATTTAATGGAGTGTCGTTCGGCATTTATTGCGTCAACACAATGGAGCACTGTACATAATGGAGCACTGTACGTCTACAACGAATGATGGGGGAGCAAAGACCCAATCTTGTTTGCGACAACAATTTTCATCTCCATGAATGGCGAGTCGAATATAACTTCGTTTATTCGTGTGCTACAACCTTTTAGGATCAAGAAATTATCCAGTGTTGGCACTGCCGCATCGCACTCGTAGAGTGAAAACAATTGTTTAAGCTTATTTTATTTTTATGACTTGTATATTAACGTTTAGAGATATTTTTAATGCATTGCGAGATGTCACAGTAAATGTTTCTTTATAAATATAGGCTAGAGAAGGGCGCCGTAAAGTGTTGTAGCTGCATTTAAGTCACACGTCTGTCCCACGACTTGTGCAGTAATCCAACATCCCAAGTGGTTGCCAGACATCACTCTCAAATCTGAAACATCGCGCACATTCACAAAATAGAATATAATTTAACTAGCACAAGAGCAACACGACGTACACACCGCCGATTTTGTTGTGCGCCACCATGGCAGAAGACGTGAATCATATCTGCTGATGTTGCTATAAGCGCCGCACATTCATGGTGAAGACAGTGTGTGCTACGTGTATCTGTAAACTCAAGGACCACCTTGAATGAATATATAACAATATTAGAATATATGCACTTATGATGTGGTCGACATGTAGCCGGATCTTCATGTCCGTTTGGAACTCTGAATGGCTGGCATCTGATTACATCGTGCTGTAGCTCGGTAAATGATTTTGGAAGGACTGTGCATGGACCACAACGACGGGAATTAAAATATTCAGCAGTCAACTTTCATTTTGCTCCAGCTCGACAGTATGCCAATTTACTAAAGTTTGTTGATATAAGAGAAAAGCGCGTGCGCAAGCAGCGACATGCTCTAACGCGTGCGCTTGGTGAGCGTGAACCATTTCGCGTTGATTTGCAATAGCATATGTATGAATACAAATATCAAGTCATTGCTTTGCCAATCGAGTAGATTCTACTTGTTTAACGAATTGCAAATCAGGCTCTATTCGTATCCGACTTGCAAATGCAGCTCTCTGTTTGGTGGATAGGTAAGACCAGTTTAAAATGAACTTACCTTTAACAGACAGGCATGTAACTTTCGCGCGCTCCACAACCTATTTTGCTGTAGTGGTTTTAAAAAATCATCGGAAGTGTTGAATGTACGAGTAAGTTCACAATAGAATTATATTCGGACTTAAAGCTTATTGAACATAGAGTCTGTTACGTATACACTAAACTTTCTTGAAGCCCTGCCATAAACCAGCAACTTGCGTCACCGAGTAATTTGTCACCCGACGCAGATGCGGGGAATCGAGTCTGCTGTATGCATTCGGTTAGGTCGCGAGTATCTGTACTCGATGAGCCTGGATTTTTGCAATTCGACTGAGGGGAACGAAAACGGGACGATTAAGTGAATGCCGACAGCCCATGCCTTGGTCGATATCGCATAAGCACTTACACACTTACAAACGATCGAAGAAGCGGGTGGGCGTCGATCGCATCGCGCAGCTCGAAGGACCAGTTGCACAGCGGTGAGATATCGTCTCCCGCATACTTGACAACGTCAAGTTTGAGTGTAGGGATTCTCATCCCATGAAGTGCTGGACAGCTAGCCGGAAACCGGTTCATTTTTCACCATGTGGTGTGATGTAAAAGGGTTCACGTTACTCGTAACACACACTGTGCATTTAGAAAGGCAGCTGAGATGAGAAATGGAGGGAAGTATGTTTTGATTGTATGTGTTTGAATTACGTATCCCTCCAACGCCAACATGATATTCTACAGCGTGAATTTTTTTGCATTCCTTATTACTCCTGTGTCCGACGTTGGATCCTATGGCGTGTACAATTTTAAACAAATTAACCTTCAACATGATAACAATAGTTTAGGCTTGAAGAACCGATTTCAATACAATTATCGAATTATTGGCCAATTTGCATATCAGCAAATATTTGTCGACAGTTTCCAAATACACAAGGAAACCTAGAATTTATATAGAGCAGATCCTGTCATTCCTGCCAAATTCCTGGATATTGCGTGTTCGCGCGACCACACGCCGCCATTTTGAGAATTTGCCTGCTGAGACTTTGACGTACACAATGGTGTCACGACGTGAGTGGCGTGTGCTCTCCTGCTGCTTTGACTGCTCATTTGACCACCGCCCCAACGCCTGTAGCCGATGTGACCCCACTTGCTGCCTATGCGACGCCTGCTCCTACGGCATCGTCTGCTGTCGACTAGATGTCTACTGTAGACTTGATGTCTGCTGTCGACTCGACGCCTGCTGCCGACGTGACTCTTGTTGCCGACGTGACACCTGGTCTTCCGACTATACCAATCCCTGTTGCGCCGCCGATCGTCTCACTCACTTTTCGCTCTTCGCCCTTCCGGTTGGCAAAGATGCTGCATACCAGGTGGCTGTGCGACTGTGCAACCCACGAATACAGTCAGAAAATAGCGTGACAGCGGGCGAAGCGAGCAAATCGCGTCCCGAGTCGAGACGTTCCAAGTACGGACAACGGCGAGTCGTTGATCGTTAGCGACGATGCCAAGGAGAGTGACTCACCGGTCGACATTGACCCACAACCACGTGTTATGCGCAACACTCCAACAACGCCCAACCCAGCTCAGAAGAAGGCGCATGTGTGTCGAGACGACGACGACGAATATTAGTACGAGCCACCGTCGCGCAATTGAGATGTCGTGTACGTCGCGACCGACACCAACCAGACGATTAAGTAGCGCCAGCCACACGGCAAAAGCAAGGTTATACGCATGATGCTTTTCGATACAACAAGTCTTCTTGTTAACTTGTAACATCATTTGTTTGTTGTTATTATATATCTCCGCAAATGCATTGCAACAAGCAGCCAGCCAGCATACCCGCCAGACAACAACGCCGTGATCCTGGGCAGTCACTAGCCGGACGGGTTGGCGGGTCTTAACTCTGGCGACGGGCAAAGTGACAACGAAAAAATTAGAACAATAGACTGGCCAAAAACTCAGCGACTATGATCAGGACGAAATCGAAAAATGTGGATAGCCTTGACTGGGGGACGGTCACTCGCAACGGACTACTAACGCTTACTCGCAATGCCAACGCTGTGCGCAGCATGCGTGTCGATGGATTGGAGACTGGTAAGTGTTGATGGTATGTGTGTATGTGTGTGTATGTATTTACCTGCTAACATCATTTCTGTTCTCTCTTTTACCGCTGCCTCCAAGATCTTGCTCTATTTCCTGATGACCGTAACTACCCAAAGTTGTATGGTGGCGACTATGGACCGTCACTTGGAACTTGAGCAGTTGCTGATTCGTTACTATAGCTACTGCTGACATCGTAACAATGATCAAGCAACGTGTATTTACAAAGCACAACTATCGCAAGAGAATGCACTAAGCATCTCATTAATGACGAACTGCGGAAATCAGCCAATGTCGAGCCACACGAGATCTAGCGAGTCTAGGACTACATGTATCGCACATGCTGTGCCCAACAAGGCGGAACTTTCGAGACCACCGGGCAACAACGACCGTAGGAGCATTACCACTAAAACCCGAGAGATGACAATTACCGACCGTGCGTGGAAGGAGCGGTCGATCATCTACTGCTTGCAGCTTATATTCAAGCACGGCCACGTGGCGTCACCTGAAGTAGCGTTTGACGAAGCGATAGTTTCATCGCACAGTCAATACGCCAATATGTGAAAGTCAAACCACACAAGTGGGGGACAAAGGTGTTTGATGGTGTGCCTGTATGCCTCTCTACCATGTGCATGTATGCTCTCTGCCGTCTGCATGTATACATAGCTCAGTCACCCCTGCCGAGGAGCTGGGAGAGAGATATTGGCGGCGTCACTTCGGCCGATCCTGAAGCCGGACCTGCCGCCATGATGCGGAACCTTAATGCCGTCTTTACGCCACCTTCGAACCTGGGCGTGTTCTATGCGGTCGCCATGGACTGCTATTACACGTTTGTCCAGCTGAATCTTGAGGTTTGGCGCGTTGATACCTCGTGGCCTCGGGCAACGTTCATATCTCGGCGCCTCGGCTTTGCGGAAGCGGTCGTCGAGAAGAACCACCGTCGCCCTTCGACTCTTGACACAGGCACGACTCGCTCGCGGTGTCCAAGGCCTGTCCAGTCATGACGGCCGCTGTCTAGTCTGACAAATACAGAACTGTCAGCGGACCGTAGTCACAAGATGGTGTCGTGCAGAACGTACCTGTGTGTTGCATGTCGCTAGCTATGAGGTTGTGTCTAACGACACGTTTGTATGTTGATTTGTGTGCATGTGTGTTTTTCAGCGTTTCGACTGCCTGGTGGCGATCGTATGACTGTCCCCTGCCCGTCTCTAGATTGTGACTATCACAACTGGTATGTGCAGTGAAAATCGCTGCAGATGGCTGTCCGCTACAAAAAGCACTTCAATGTGATTTCCCTCGGCTACATGGTCATGTCCACCACAAACGCCTACGTCGACTACCGGGACGCTGTCATGAAGCGCGGCATGGAAGTCTCACACGCGCATTTCTTGGTCGACTTGCAGGGGCAGATGCTCCAACTCACCACTGTGGATTTTCGCGTGCAGGTACGTTGTGTGTGTTGCATCGTTGCTCGCATGTATTTGTCTCACCTTATGTTTGCTTAGTTGAGAAGCGTGGAGTTCAGAGCCAATCGGCGCTCGCAGCTGTCTCGCGGCCGTTCTTCGAGGATCACATGCCGACTGTCTGCCCTGACTTCCATGTTATCAAGGACGGCAGCAAGCGCCACCACCAGCGGCAGTGCTATGTCTGCTCGGCCACGAAGAAGTCGGTCGGTCAGCGCAAGGGGACGAAGATGTTCTGTCCATAATGCTCGATCGACGACATGAGGAGGTATTTGTTAGCATGTGTACTTGCTTACACTGCGTACTCTGCGTGCTCTATGTGCACAGCGTACACCTGTGCACGAACGAGTGAAAGCACTGAAAAAGCGACACATCGACATACCATGGCGTGTATACCAACGGTGCCTCGAGACCAGTTCCGTGCATCCGGTGCGACATCCAGATACGCGCGGTTGGAGGCAGGCAGTGTGGTGTCGCCTCGAGGAGATTAATGATGACTGCGATGAAGAGACGTGTCTGACTACTCATACGAAGTGACCAAGATCGGCGGGAACGACTGATCACAGCGAATCACGACTGTATGACGACATGACATGAGTATGTGAACAAGCCAGCGATGCATGTCAGTGAGACTAGTGAGTGAGAACAACATACACAGATACGAAGGAAAGGCAACAGTCATGATTTTTTCATCAACACCATTCCCCGAAATGGGCGACTAAAAATTCATCCTGCGTTATCCATTTGCAGATGATACACTTTTCGCCTCGCACGATTTATTTAAGTATATAGTTTAGGTATCACGTTGTATCATACAACCTACACGCGTTTATGGATAGGACGGCAAATCGAGCGTGGATATTGGAGTGTTTTGACTGGTTATCGTATCATCGTATTATAAATATGTGAGGTATTATTCGCCGACACGCTGAAATCTGAGCGGTTCGTAGCCAATTTAATTATCTTACAGGGAGAAATGCACGCGCGGATGACGCACACTAATTACAAAAGGAAATCTCTCAGCCAACTGATAATTATTAAATAAAATTTATGCAACAGCGAGCACGTTACACGATGTCGTATCAATCATTTCAGTAGCTACAACGGATCTGAACACCTACCAAACATGATCACAACAAATTGAGGAGTGTGGTGGCCTTGTCTGCACAGGTGCTTGTTGCATTTATGTAAAGCGACATTGCGAGATCACTATGTCGTTTCGACGTGCATGCTGGCGCTATGTTAAGAATGTATCTTCACATTTTGTGCGGTGATCCAAAAGTGTAAACAGCTTGTGCTCATATCGCGGGCAGTGCTCTTCGCGACGTTAGAGGTATTGGTTCTTCATTTGCCCAGAGTACGAAAGAACCATGTTGGCTGCGAGTTGCTTGCTACTCCGTTCAGCTCGGCACGCGAGGTGTCATCTGAACTTGTTTCGAAGGAAAACAAGCGTCCTGCTTGTGCTGTCGATCATGATATCTCAGCCGACAGTTTCTCTGTTTGATCGCCGCTAAGCGAGGAATGCATCGAACTCGTCGATCACTCTTACTGGCGCGCTTTGAACCGCAAAACGTTCATCAACACCGCTCATTGCTTTTGCTTTGTGCTATTTGTTGCTGCACAGTTGCAGCACGAACAGGTGTCAAACTTGCAATATTAATGCGACAATAGGTGAATATGTGCCAGTGTCCGATCATAAACGTTATTTCGGGGAAATGATGTGACATAAATCGAGCACAAGCATGGATAAAATCGGACAAGATATGTCCAATCCTTCAAATGTGAAAAATTGGTTCCTATAGGTTAAAATTGTGCAAGCCATTGTTTTGATACAATTGAGGTGCGTACATATTGAGGAGTTTGAAGGACGACTATATTCTACCATTTCGCATCACTTCCTGATGTTCACGCTACTTTATAACTAGTATATATATTTATCGTGTATTTGTTGTCTGTATATGTTGTCACGCAAATAGTGAAGATTATAGCTAATTTTGCATTATACAATGTTAGACAATATTATATCGTCATTTATTGTTTTCATCGCCTGTTGGTAATTTGTTTAAGTTTGCCATATCATTTGCATAATGGCAACGATACATCTATTCCAGTAATTACAGGTATAGCTTCCGACTCAGACTTACACTAGCTGTGTCTTTAGGAAGCGTGTTGTTGCTGAGTCTCGCGTTTGATCGAGGAACGTTGGCGCTGCATTCGACGCGTGTGCGCGACTTCCGTCCTCTCGGTCGATCTGGCGACGCATGTCGACGAGCGTGATCGCACGCGTGCGCTTGCTCAGCATGTCGTCGTGGACGCTTAGTACGAGAGGCCGCTCAGTCAAGAAGTTGTTGTTGTCAGATACTCTGTCGGCCGCGAGTGAAGGGCGTCCCTGCGAGCTCTTCATGTTCACGAGGGTACGATCAGTGCGCTGTCGCGTGCTGAGCGCACTCAAGTTGATGTGCGATGCGTGCGATCCGATCATCTCTCGGCCGCTGTCGTGGTCGGCGACCGCATGATCGAGTCGGAACCGTGGAGCGCCGCGCGCCATGTCGACAGCCCCCGTATCGAGTCGCGTGTAGCGACTGAGCAAACGCATTGTCCGCTCGAGCTCGTCGTGATTTGCGCGCAGCTTGCATAGCAGCTCGTCGCGCAGCGGGTCCGCGACTGCACCGCGAGCGGGCGATGCTGCAAAGTCGGACCGCGCGAGCATCTTGCTCATATCGACAGGCGCCGGTGCACGGGCGAGCCGAGCGTCGTGCTTTGGCTCACACACAACGTCGAGCGGCGTTGGTACTTCGTGCTGTGCTGCCGCCTCACGACCTTGCATCTTGGTGTAGTCCACGAACGCGTGCGTAGCGGTGAACTTGAGCTTGTCAAACGATGGGAACTCGGACGGCAACACCAATTGCTCTGCCGTGCAGTCGACCGCGGCCGGGTGCACTGGTCGCTCGAGTTGATTCTCAAAGCGAACGAATCGATGGCCGCGCGTACTTGGCTCGACGACGTTGAACTTTGGCTCGAGCACGGATCGCTGCGTCTGCGCGCGTGCAATCTTCGCGGTTAATGGGAAGCGCTCGTCGTCGGCCGACGGCACCGTAATGCGTGTTGCGACGACGCGAGGACGCACGATTGCGTCTACTCGATCAAAGTCGACGTCCGCGGGCTCATGTGAGCGTTGATCGCGCTCGACGCCGAGGATGTAGACGCCCGACTTGTCGATGCAGACGTCGTCGCGACCTGTTGTTTTCGTGAACGGTACGAGCCGCGCGCCGCAGCGTGCTTCTCCTGACTGCGACATCGTCAAACGAGCTGCATTCACGCTGCTCTGTGCACCGATGCGTCCCTTCGTGACCGCCGAGCTGAAAGACGTCACGACTCGGCGGTTGCGCTGGCGGCAAATGACCGTATCGCGGCCCAACTGCTTGTGCATTGCGTGCGGGCCTAGAGTAGATCGCACTGTTAAGTGCGCATGGGTGACGGCATCGTTCGCACTGTCTGGGCGACTGCGAGCAGTGCGTTCAGTCGCATGCAGCACGCGTCGTGCTTGTGCGCGCATGTACTGCTCAGTGCTCTTGAACGCGTTTCGATCCTGCTCGGACCGCCATAACAACGCAGGTTTCCGCTGAAATGGCTGCATAGCCTCTTGTGCGTCGATCGTGCGGCTCTTGCTTGCGTGATCCAGCACCGCAGGTCGGCGCCACATCCGCAGGTTCCGTCGTAGTCGCGTTGGGTCGATCCTCTTTGTGCGCGCGGTAGCGTCGAACTGATGCGCCATCGGGACGATCTTGGTCGCACCCAGGCGCGGCTCGACACACGCGCGGCGCACGTCGTAGAATCCGACGTGTGTCCATCGCGTCCGAGCTGCCAAGATCGCGCGCACTTTGCGCTTCTGCTCGTGTGTGCGGTAGTGCGGCTTGCACGGCAACGTGTAGTGCACAAGCCCACGGTAGAAAGGCGCTCCATGCGTCATCGCTGTGATAGATGTTGACGCCCGCGGAGACGCGAGTGCTTGTGTCTGTCGCTCCTGCTGTAGTTGCTGCTCGTTGCACTTCGATGTCGTCGTAGACCGAAGTATGCGAGCAGTAGTGATCCTCGGCCGTGTGAGAGCGTCTGCATCTGTGATCGAGTACGCACCGGGTCCTGCGACTCCGATCGTTGCGCGTCAATATTGGGTGCACAAACACATGGTAGTGTGAGCACGAGTGTACGCTCTGTTGCTGTTTACATTGCATACCAGACACTATCAAGCTCGGCCATTCACGGTACCTGGTGTCCGCACTCGCTGGATGCGTTTCCACGGCAGTGCACAGTGTGATCGTCCCGATGTCGCGCCGAACGACGCTGTACACGGCGTGTGCTTGTACACTACTCGTGTGCTTGGGTTGTAAGTGCCTGGTCCAGGCGTCGAGTCTGCACTACCGTGACGCTCGCGAGCATCTCGTAGAGTCTGCAGTGCCATCGATGTGCGTGTCAAAGGACAATGTCACGTCGACATACAGCGACTTGGCCCAGCTCAATGGACTTGGTCGCATGCACACACATACACACACGTATGTTGCAAGCATCGCATCGCACCTCTCGGCTCTTGTCAGCTAGTCGTCCGTGAGTCGACTCGTCCGAGCTATCGACCTCGAGCAATAGCGTGTCAATGTCGCGCAGCACCTGCAGCGACGCTCGCTTGTGGTCAAGCGCTCCGACTGCAGTCGGCAGCAGCGCGTCGAGACGCTTCGATCGTGCACAGCGTGCACCGACTGGTCGTTGCTCATGCATCCGCTACCTGGATTTGCGCTCGAGACGAGAAGTTACGCTTTGAAGCGTCGCGTCTTAGGTCGTACAGTTCATTTCGCACAAGCGATCGAGTCGTTTCCGACCGCCGCGACCACTCGACGCGAACATGGATGTTTCCTCACGTGGCCGACTGCGCGCTTGCCCACGCAAGCACCATGAGCTGCGCGTCCAGACGCTGCGGCGTTGGGGCGTTCGAGCCATGCATTCTCGAATCCGAGCTCAAAGTCTCAAGCACTCCTCATCCTCCTCGACACTCGACTAACACGCCAATCGACAACGTTGTTCTCGACAATGAAGACTAGCATGCTGCGCTCAAGCATCGCCGTCACCGCGCTCGCGCTGACGCTTGCGAGCAGCAACGCTGCTGTTAGTGCGGATGGCACATGCACTCGTCTCACAGACCCTGAGAGTACGTTTCGCACGTCGTTCAGCTCGCTCATGGCTGGAGTGGAGCCTCGCGAGTTTGACTTTGCACCGTGGGAGAGCACGTTCACGACCGTCGACAAGCTCGCACCGTGGTTCTCGCAGTGCGCAGCAAGCGTCGACATCGCGTCACTCACGTTTGACATCTTTGCGTCGAGCAAGTTCCAAATGTGCATGGACGCCATCGGTGAGTTCACACTACCCGAAGACGTGTTGGTAAACGAGCCTGTGAAGAACTACATCTGCCCATTCTACCAGGACACGATCGTGCCGTGCGTGAACGACATGTTCATCGCGGGCATTGTGATGCCATCGATCGCGAGTAGCTGCTGCGATGACTTCAAGAGCGTGATCCAGCAGTCGTTCAATGCCGACTTGCCGACGCTCGTGAGCACGCTCTCAAAACTCGCTGGTAACGCCATGTGCTCGACAAAGACGTTCAAGGGCGTGAGCGACGACGTGACGCAAGCGTGTGGTGACTCGCTCCTGAACGTGTTTCTCAACACGACGACGCACGAGCTGCGCTACGACGCGATCGGTGACGCGCTACAGATCCCAACGGATCAGGTCTGCGCAGCCATCTCGGGCGACGCGTTCAAGCTCACGTCGGGCGGCGTCGCCAAGTTCGCGCCAGACGCCGACGGTGGCAGCTTTGGCATTTGCTTTGAAGCCATGGACGACTTCGTTGACAACGTGAGCGCGTATCCCGTGTGGACGACGATGAGCGTCCCGGGCGATGAGCAAGAAGCGATCCCATTGACGAACCTCTGGGATGCCGGCACGTGCTTGCCGGTGAGCGCGGCACTTCGGGGTGTCATGTCCCCGAACGGTTCGATCGCCGACGCGATGGCGACCGTCGATGCGATCATGAAGGTGTTTGAAATCGGTACCGGTAGCGGCGACACGACCGACATCGCACCGACGGAGGGCACTGGAGAGTTCGGCTCGCGCTTGCTCCAGGCTATGCAGACCTATACGATCACACTCGTGAGTGTCGACAGTGACGGCTCAGAGGCGTCTACGGGCGGTAGTGACGACAGTGACGACTCGGAGCCGACTATGAGTGACGGCGATGACAGTGCCGACACGGAGCCGACTGCGAGTGGCAGCGTCGACAGTGACGACTCGGAGCCGACTACGGGTGGAGGTGGCGACGACGATGACGACTCGACTGCGTTGGGGGAGCCAGCGACCGACGCGCCGGTGCTCCTGTTCGGTATCAATACAACTGCAGTGATTGACGACGCCAGCGGAATTGATGACTCGATGTGTCTGCACATTCCGCACGGCGTGACGTGCAACTATGGTAGTGAGGCCATTCGCTTTGCCTACCCCGAAGTCGCATCGGCGAACAAGCCTCGCCGACTCCGCAAGTAGACGCGACGGCCGCTTCGACATACGACCACATTGTCGAACCAGTTCGCCAAACGTTATACTGTCTGTAGTGAGCAACCGTAGGTGGTGTCGGTCAGCGTCTCACACCATCGGATGCAGCATCCCGAGCAAATACAGACATACCTCTCCATTCTCACGCAATCGATGTATCCGCTATGGCGGTCTGATCGATCGGATCTTGTTTGTGCCAACGACTGGAACCTCAGTCGAGCGCGTTTACACCCATACCTTGTAAACGAACAGTTCATGCGCGACGCGTCGATCTCGACGTCAAAGGCGACTCTCTGCACCAGCAGCGCCGTTTGAGGCACCTATTCGTGGCCGACAGAGCGCACGAGCTACTGCTGACAGTGACAAGCGATGGCGCTCGGCCACAGCAGCAATCAAACGCGTACGCGCAGTTATTGTCGGCGGCTCATCCTGACAGCAGCAGCCCTCGCGCTCTATGCCATACACGCGTCATGCACCGTACTCGCGCAAGCAATTGCATCAGTAGAGACGTTTTCGCCACTCGCATCGTCAGACAATAACGACTGCGACGTCCACTCACTCGGCACATGCAGCACAGAGCACAACGATCATGTGCGCATTGCGCTCGAGCACGTCGATCCGCTGCAAGTCGTCGGCACAATCCACGTCGGCACGCCACCGCAGCCGTTCCGCGTGCTCTTTGACACGGGCTCGAGCGACGTCTGGGTCCCGAGCGTCGCGTGCCGCGCATGTGCGGGCAGCGAGCGCTACCACTCCCATAGTTCGCACTCGCATCAACCGACACATCGCGAGCGCTTTCATGCATTGTACGGAAGCGGCGACGTTGCTGGCACAGTCGTGTACGAGACTGTCCGCTTGGGTAGCAACGCCGGCACACTCAACCTCTCAAGAGTCGGCATTGGCAGCGTCGACCACCAAGCCGCCGCGATCCAGCAGTTTGCGTTCGACGGCGTTGTCGGTCTCGGCATGGACGCGCTCGCGCACATCACGACGCCATACATACTGCAGCAGCTCGCACAGCTCGCGCCGCATCGGTCGGTTGTGTTCTCGCTGTATATCCGTCCGCTGTCTGACAACAACCCTAACGACAATGTGCCAGCGTCGCAACTCATTCTCGGCGGCGTTGATGCTACTCTCGCAGGCGGCGACAGCGTTAAGTGGTTGGACTATCCCGTGCTGCGCGACCGCAGTCGACCGGCTGCGTTTGGCTTTTGGTCGCTCCGGCTCTATCGCTTTGCAATTGGCAACGAGAGCCTCACGGGCCACATGGACCGATTGTCGACGACTGATCCAACGGCATCCAAACATAGTAAGAACGTCGATACGACTGATGCCGTTGCGATCCTCGACTCGGGCACGTCGCTGCTGCTGCTGCCGGACCGCGCGTACGCCGTCGCGGTTCGAGTCCTACGCGCTGCATTACGAGCCCGCGGTCGTCGTCTTGTCAGTCACAAGCGTGATGACGATGGAACTGCAGCAGTGCTGTCGTGCCGCCACTGCAATCCCAGCCACTTTCCGAGCCTCGTGATCCAGTTTGCAACGCTTGATGCAGTCGATCGCAACGACTCGAGCGACAGCAGAAACAGCAGCAACGCACGCGCAACAGTTGCACCGCAACGCTTTGTGCTCTTTGGCCACGACTACGTGCGATGCGACTGTGGTGTGTGCGCGCTACAGCTCGCGCCATTGGGCGCTTTGGACGATACGTTTGTGCTCGGTGCGATATTTTTGCGCGCGTACTACACGCGTTTTGACTACACAGCGAAGCGTGTTGGCTTTGCGTGTCCACAGAATGGCGACTGCGCGGGCCGCGATAGGTTACTAGTACCACCACTGGGTCTCCATACTGCGGATGACGTGCCGCATCGAGTGTCAGCGCATCGTGCGAGCGTCGTCGCGTGCTGTGTGTTTCTCGTGTCGGCGCTCGTGAGTCTGTCGGCAGTGCGTGCGTGGCTGAACACGCAATGAATGCGGCGTGTGCAAACTGTAGTTTGATTGCGTTTTGTGTTTGATTGAGCAGCGTGTTTGATTGCTTTCGACAATAATCGAAACTTCTAACGTTACGATCTTTTGTTATGATTTTGTCTATATGGACAATAAACAGGTAGTGAGAGCGAATCACATGACGCTATTCCCGAATTTCGACATGTTCCTCGTTGAAACTGTCATGAGACTGTACGACATAGTTCATTCAAATGTATTTTGAAGTTCAACTTGTCGCTGCAGGAACATGTCGACGTACAATCGCTTTAGTGTGATAGCCGGGACAGTTCGACATGTTCCATATTTAAACCTTTATAAAATAATTTCTTAGCTAAACGTTTAAAAACTAGTTAAGCTGATTTTTTGTGTTTAAAAATCAATGTCTTCGTTCAGCACTTTGAGCGCGACGAACGCTGTGTCGACCTTGATGCGCT
>JAADWX010000282.1:0-28540 GCA_023336405.1 Globisporangium echinulatum | reverse complement strand
TTTTTGTGTGTTGATGAGCGAGTGGGTTTATGAGTTTTGCTCGAAGCACTTGGGTTTGTAGGGTTTTATCGAATGTGCAAACGTGTTTCTGAGTAGACACAGTCGTTAATCAAAAACAATCGACTTGTTTTTAGTAGCCAATTCTGATCTTATTCGATTCATCTTAAATTCATCTCAAAATCATATTTGATGTTATGTGCAACGTTGCAGTTATCTTTATTGCATTTGACATACAATGTCGAAGACGAATAGGATATAAGCAGTTGTACTTGACGTTTGTTCTGCTTGCGTCTCACATACAAAGTCGACGACAAAAAGGTTCAATCCTCAGAAACAACAATAAGATCCTGTACGATATCGTACCAATGTACCAATTTACTGATTTGGTAAGAATCTCCAACATAGATCATATCTTGTGTGCAACGTCACTCGTGCTCAGCAGCGGATCGCGAATCGCCTTCGTGTGCTGCATTGCGAGATGCGGCTTGACGACTTGCACGTAGTAGACGCCGCCGAGCGCAAAGATCGCGGCGCCGCCAATGACGGACGCGCGAAAGTCGGTTGACTGCACTCCGCTGTACACGATCGAAGCGAGCGCGAGCGCACAGAGCACGAGGCACACGACAGCACCCGGTACGCCAAACGGCGAGCGGTACGGCCGTCGCCGCATTGGCTCCAGCGTGCGCAAGCGAATGAACGCGACGAGCTGGAACGCGTACGACACGAGCGCGCCAATGAGCGCGAGGTTGATGAGCACGGCACCGAGGCGCGCGTCGCCGATCCAAAAGTGCAGTAGCAATGCCGCACCGAGTCCGAGCGCGCTGCCGACAATGAGCGCAACGTACGCCGTGTCGTAGCGGCGCGAGACGGTCGTCAACGCATGCGGCAAGAAGCCGTCGCGCGCGATCGCAAAGAGCAGGCGGCCCATGCAGTAGATGAACGAGTGGAAGCTGCAGATGAGTCCAACGACGAGGAGCCACGTGAACGCGGCGGTCGTGCTGTTGTCGCCAAACACGCTCTTGTAGCCGTCGAGCAGCGGCGACGTCGACACAGAAAGCACAGCGGCGCCTGGACTGATCATCGAGCTGCACACGACGGTCGCGAACGAGAGCACGACGAGCGTCGCGATCGACGACATAAGGCCGCGCGGCATGTTGATTTCCGGCTCGATCGTGTCTTCGACCGCGAGCGGGAGCTCTTCAATGCCCAAGTAGAACCAGAGGGCGAACGACAGACCCTTGACCATGCCGTCCCAGCCGCCGGGGAACTGCCAGTGCTGCGCGACGACCCACGTGTCGTACGAGACGTGCGGGATTGCGGCTGCGTAGAACACGAGCAGGAGCGCAACGGACAGCAGTGTCGTGACGAGCTGGATGCGGAACGACAGCGCGACGCCCAGCACGTTGAGCGCGACAAAGAGCACGTAGAAGAGGACCCACCAGAGCGGCGCATAGCGTTCGGCGAGCCCCAGGAGTTGGTTCAAGTACGACCCAATGCCCGTGACGACAACGGCGCATGTCACGACGACCTTGAGGCTTTCAGCGAGTCCGGCAAAGAACGCGGCCGAGTGCCCAATGCCGTGCAGTGCAAAGACGTACGGTCCGCCGCCGGCTGGCAGCATCGTCGACAGCTCGGCGATCGAGAACGACAGCAGCACGTACAGCACCGACACGACTGTGAGGATCACGAGCAGGCCGTCAAAGCCTGCAATGAGCGCCGACTGCCAGCCGAAAAAGTCGCCGCTGATGACTGCGCCGACACCGAGCGCCCAGAGGTGCGGCGCCTTGGCGAACCGATGCGACTCGGTCGCTACGACTTGCGCATCGGTCATAGCTGTTGCGTGGAGGAGCAAGCTGTCAAAGAGCAATAGCCACTGAAGCTCTGGGCGTAGGGAGGCAAATGGCAAGCAGGTTGGAGTGCAGAGCGTCTTGTGCGGAACCGAGTCGATTGCAGAATGGCGTGTGGCGGCACGCGAGCTCCTCAAGTCCCGCATTGAGAAAGTCCTCGTGAAACAAGCAGAATAGATGCACATTTTCTTGACACATCTCGCATGCACTCTCTTTCGCTGGGTTGGCCATCGAAGTGGACTCTTATATTCAAACGTCAATATACAATGTCGAACATGTGACTTGCAACAGGTGTGAAATGAAGATCCGGATGTCAGGCAACAGGTTGCCCCGCATGTGCATTTGGTCTGCATTGATACATGTGCAAGTCTATACCAGCAAGGCATTGCTCTGGTCATGGCAGTGTGAGCACCTTGCTCTTACACATTCGCATGCTACATAGCGCCCGCTTCAAACGTCGCTAAAGATGGCCCTGCGGGTTCTTTTTCAGCGTCGTGGTGTGTGGTTGCAACGTGCCCATCTCCGCTCATTCCAAACACACGCCATCATGTTTGCTCATTTTGCCGAGACTCGAATGCCACTGACGCGCACTGCGTCGACAGTTTTGCAGTGACTCAGATAGAGCACAGCTCTTGGCACAGGAAGCAGCCGTGCATGCTATTTATTTTGTGCATGCATGCTCTTGCTCACTGTTTGGAGTGCATGTTTGGATCGCAGTGTGTGAGAGCCAAGTAAGCAAGGCACAACAGTACAAGTGTGTCCAGATCTGTCGGGTGTCGACTACAGCAACAGCCATGGCACCAGCACACCTCTTATTATGATCATCGAATGAGGGCTCACACGGGACAACGAGATTGAGTATGATAAATGTTTATTGCGAGTTTGATAATTGTTCATTTCACAACCAAACAACATTCAGCACTTCGTTTGTATCGAAGAATAGCAAATATACATGTGTTGTAACGATCTGTGTTTGATTAAGCAGTGGCACAACGACACCAACGATTTTTGGTTGTTCAACAGCAAGCAAATTCTATATAGAAATGTTGTGTAACTTAGAATGATGCCGTTGTCGCATAGAACATAGATGATACCGTGCTGTAGTGGTTCGTTTTTCATACATTCAATTCAAATTAATGTTAGTAGTTGAGTAGAGCAATATATATAATGTTCAAGTTAAGACGCAATAAATCTGCACTAAATATTTGAATCATCGCTTTTATATTTGACATATTTGACTCGACATAATACAACAGTGCATTTACGTTGTGTCCTCTCCTCCACCAACCAAAAGCGACGTTTGGTCGAGCCATTGTCTGACGCTCGCACTCACACTGCCAAGAAGAGCTCCGCTGTTGCCTGCATCCACGTGCACTCGACTAGCACACACGTCTGACCTCGCCGCACTCCGCTTCGCACTTCCATCACCAGCGCTCACACTCGGCAGTACTCGCAGCAGTTGTTCGCACGAACACTCACTCGTACACCTCTGCAGCAGTATCAGCAAACGCAGCAGTGAACATGGCACGACCAAAGGCTAGAGGCAAGAAGGCGGTAGCAGGCAAGCCCGCAGCGTCGGCGAGCGGCAGCGGCAAGAAAGCTGCAGCTTCTACCAGCGGCAAGAGCGCGTCGAACAAGCAGAAGCGCGGTGCTGCGAACGCCAAGAGCATTGTCAAGGACGTGTACTCGGACGACGATGACGACGAGCAGGAGGAGCGCATGAACGCCAAGATGGACATCGACGGCGTGTACGAGTACGAACAGCCCGAGACGTTCGAGAACGACTCGGAGATTGACGAAGACGAGGCGTTCAACTCGGACGACGAGCAGTCGTACGGCAGCTTCTTCACGGCCAAGAAGAGCGGCAAGAAACAGTCGGCAAGCGACGACGACGATGACGCGACCGTCGAGGACGACGATGAAGACGACGACGATGACGCGGCAGGCGGCGACTTGCTCTCGGACCTGCTCGGCACGGCGCCTGCGCAGCGGCTGTCGACCAAGACCGACGGCGAGGTCAGTGACAACGACGACAGTGCGCTCGAGAACAGCGACGACGACGACGCGGAGCCAAAGAACCTCGCCGCGCTCGCTGCTGGTCTCGTGCCGGAGCGCAAGAAGAAGAAGCTCGTAGAGATCGCAGCTGACGCTGGCGTGCTTGGCGGTGCGAGTGCAGGTGGAGCACTCACACTCAGCAGTCTGCTCGGTGTTGGCGGTGATAGCAACGACGCTGCTGCTACTACTACTGCAGTGTCCAGTATGCTGAACTTGACTAAAGTCAAGAAGCAAGTGCGCGGCCTCGAGACCGACGGCAGCGCCGCACTGCAGGCCGCCGTTGCGCCCGTGCACGAAGAGCGCGCAGCGCGCAAGATCGCGTACGCTGAGAAGTCGGACGACGTCGACCTGTTCCAGCCCGTTGTGCGGCGCAACCGGCTGAAAGAGACGATGGACTTTCGGGAACAGACACCGAAGCTCGAGAACCTCACGGCCGCGTCGCTCACGAGCAAGTTTGCAGCAACGACCGATATGGAGAAACAGGTCGACGCGTTGCTGAAAGCCGGCGACCTGAGCGACCGCGCAGTCGCGCAAGACGAAGTCGAGGAGTTGGCAGCGAAGAAAGTGTCGCACGCCGAGGTGCTCGCGCGCCAGGCCGAGCTCGCAAAGATGCGCGCGCTCATGTTCTACGACGAGCAGAAGGCGAAGCGCGTGAAGAAGATCAAGAGCAAGCTGTACCACAAGATCCGGAACGGTCAGGACAAGAAAGCAGCGGAGAAGCAGCGCGCGCAGCTGCGCGAACTCGATCCGGAACTGGCCGACGCGCTCGACCGCGAGATGGCCGAGAAGCGCGCCGAGGAGCGCATGACGCTCAAGCACACGAACACGTCTAAGTGGGTCACGCACCAGCTCCAGCGCGGCACGCTCGCCGACAATGGGACGCGCAAAGCGATTGCCGAGCAGCTCCGTCGCGGCGACGAGTTGCGCCGTAAAGTCCAAACGGCAGCAAGTGATGACGACGACGACGACGATGACGATGATGATGATGACGATGAGGATGACGACAGTGGCAACGCGGTCACGCGGCTTCAGAAACGACTGACGAAGCAAGCCGATGCGCTCGTGATGGAGATTCGCGACGACGAAGCCGCTGCGAGTGACGCGACAGGCCTACAGGGCATGAAGTTCATGCAGCGCGCGGTCCAGAAGCAGCGCGAGAAGGCGCGGAGCGAGGCCGAGAAGCTGCTGCGCGAGCTCAAGGGCGACGATGATGCTGGTGGTCTGTTGTCAGATGGCGACGCCATGAGCTCAGACGACGACGATGGCGGTCGCAAGGCGAAGGCAAAGGCCAGCAGTACTACGGCTGCTACGAAGAAGCAGTCGACCAAGAAGAAGAAGCACGTGATCACGGCTGCGGACGAGCAGGCGGTTGCCCAGGCGCTGCCGACGGGTGCGCTCCAGACCGGCGCAGTGAGCATCGACAAGGGCATGGCGGCGCGGTCGTCGGGTGCGATCGCAGTTGATCTTGGTGACGGTCCAGGCAGCCGCGTCGCAGCTGTTGGACTTGCTGAAGTGGCAACTGCAAGCGACAGTAGCAGCAAGACGATTGAGCTCGGCGCGACACGCAAGACGACAGCAGCAGCAGCTACGGCCGAGACAACGGCGTCAACAACTGAGGAGAACCCGTGGCTGAGCGGCGCGGCGTCGTCGACGAAGAGCAAGAAGCGCAACAAGAAGGCGGCGAGCAAGCACGAGGCGAGCGGCGCGGACGTTGCGAGTGCGATCGCGTCGCTCACAAAGGCTGTTGCGACTGGTTCAGACGCTTCTGGTGGTACCAATAGCAACAAAGTCAATGCGCTCGCAGTGCTCACTGGCGGCAACAAGGGTAGCAAGAAGCGCAAGCTCGAGCAGACGAGCAGCGCTACTATTGACGCGGACGCCAGTGGTTCGACTGCTGAAGCTACTCCGACTGGCGCAGCAGCTGCCAAGAAGGCGAAAGCAACCGCCAAGGCGTCGTCAGCCAAGACATCAGTACCAATCCGTGACAGCAACGGCCAGCTGACACAGGAAGAGCTTGTGCGGCGCGCGTTTGCGTTTGCGGACGCCGACGACAACGAGATCGCGCGCGAGAAGGACGCGATCGCGGCGCAGGACACAACCGCAAAGAAAGGCGCCGAGATTGCAAAGCTCGTTGGCATGACCGGCTGGGGCACGTGGGCCGGCGACGGCGTCAAGACGTCGTATCGACAACAAGCGCGCGTCGCGCAAGCGCACAAGCTTGCGGCCGACACAAAGGCGCACGTGCTTGCAAGCCGCAAAGACGCCAAAATGGACCGCGTGCTCATCAACGAGAAGAAGGACAAGCGCGCGGCCAAGTTTGCGGTTAAGGACGTGCCGTATCCGTTCACGTCGCGCGCCGAGTACGACATGGCGATGCGCAATCCACTTGGCGCGGACTGGAACACGCCGGCGTCGACCGCGGCGCTCACGGTCCCGAAGGTCATCAAGCGCGCTGGTGCGATCATCAACCCGCTCGCGCTCTCGAAAGCCGACAAGAAGGAGGCAAAGAAGGAGCTCAGCAAGCAGCGCAAAGCCAAGTTCTGATAGATGGGACGAGGAAGCGCCGACTAGACGATAAAAGCGATTTCGTATACGACTACGTCATCATCAAATCATACACGTTGCTTTATTGCAGTACGTCCTGTTTCATGTCGCATGGCGTGTGTCGGTCCCTGTTATTGCATAGTCATACGATGAAGGAATTGGAGTCAAATCAGTCGTTCAATTACGATTCAATTTCGATTTTTTATACATTTCAAAAAAAATTGTTAGATATAGCGAGTGTGTTTGTTTAAAACTTAAAGTTTTGCAACTTTGAGACGAATGAGAATTGATTTGGAGTTGCATAGGAATCAGTCAGCTATATGCACGGATGTTGTTGATCTAACTGGAGTCGTAATGGAGTATGATATATGAGACATGAGTGATACGAATATGCGCAAAGTGGAAGGCATCTGACGTACCCTAAGAGGCTGTGTGTTGTACAGTGTGCTGTACTATATTAATGTGTCGAAATGAACCGTTTCGTAACTGTGTCCAACTGATCAGTGTTGGAACGTATCATCTCGAAACATATTGCAACTTTAGGATAAATATATGAATTGGAGTTGAATCGGAATTATTCATTATTTATCTACAATATAAATATGGATTAATTTCAGTATATAACTCGCAAATCTGTCGAGATCTGTGTTTGATATCAATTTACTTCAGCTTGACGCCAAACCTCTGTACTGTCTGCTACTCATATCATGCAGTATAAGTGATGAACTCGGCATCAAAACGCTCCTCCTCATCAAGACTGTGCGAACAAAATTCAACGACACAGCGCAAGAATACGAGAAAATCGTCGTGACTTCGGGAAGTTTGTAGTAGGACGCTTAACAGCTGCCGGACGACTATATCGTCCTCATCAATGACAACGTAAGTCGTTGATAAAACACAGCGATGTCGTTGCATTGCCAAGGGTATCTCTTTGGTGAGTGACGCACACATGACGTTCGACTTGTGGTGTTGCTGTGGAATGATCTATCTACTGGACAGATGCCGTGTGCGAACGGCAAACGAACTAAAGGTCATGCACATACGCCGGCCGATTACACCATTGTTTGCCTACCTGCGGACGCCAAGAATAGCTATCGGTCGAGATGGTTAGATGTGGGTCGCTATAACAACTCGGCAAGCACTCGAAGACGGCGCCAATATTAAGCACTCTATTCCAACTTACCGCGTTGTGGTTGAGTGGGTCTGTGTCGTTCGGCACGCATCAAGCTTTATTCCTGCCCGATGAAGAACATCAGTGCATCGACTTGCTTGCGTGTCGTCTACCTATATGTCTGTTTTGTTACGCAAATCAAATCAAATATAGAGCAGTTGACATTCGTACGCGTTGAGAATAATCGAACCCGCGACAACCCTGCACGCAGTATGAAGGGTCACATAGCACTTTTGTGTAGCTTACCGCAGGGTTCTGTTAAAACGAATCGATCACACAACGATCGAGCTCCTGCTCGACCCATCGTCTCATAACGACCTGTATTGTTGCACGTGAATCTCAAACTGCTTTGAATGTCTTACTCTACTTAACGTCCTTACCTACTATATGATGACAATAATGTCATCATTCGCATTGGTGGTTGCCTGACCTGCATTCCTGAGTGAAGCCCACAACATATAACTAGTAACTAGTAGTCTCCAGATAAATCTCACAGACAGACACAAGATGATTTGAGTTACAATTCTAGACTATCCATATGATGCCGCAGTGCGATGTCGCACGTGCCTCAATCCTAATTATAAAAGCTCACTTTTTGTGCTAACGCTGCATGCCAATTTGCGTGCGGTCGATTGGTACTGAGAGCGAGATTATGGCCCCCTCGTTTAATGCGGCAGCAAACAAAGGTGCACATTCGTGCTTCTTTGCTTGGTCTTGGTGGCAGCGTGGAACTCAAGAGTTTGCAGTAGGCTAGAACAGCGCAGGTGTCCGGTTAAACGCCGACCAGACAAATTTCATGGTTAAATCGACGACATTGAACTGCTCCTCATCATCAAGGCAAAAGTCAAGGACACAGTGGGAAAGACAATACAAACAAAAGTCAACGACATAGCTCAATACAACGTGAATAATCTAGCGGCTATAGGAGGACGCGTACTTAGCGGAACACAGCGATTTTGTAGTATTTCCTCGAGGTACACACGCGACGTACGACTTGTGCTGATGCTGTAGGATTAAATATCTATCCGTTGAACAGATGCAGTGATCGAATGTCGAGCTCATGCGCATGCCGGTAGTTTACATAAGCGTATGCCAGCCAGCAGACGTCGCGTGGAGCTTAAGATGGTCGAGATGCTACACGATCAGCTCACCAACACCGAAAAATAATATAAGGATCGTGCAATGATTTGAAATGAGTGAATTATTTTTTCGTGATTAGAATTGGAGTCTATACATAGAGAGCCCCTAGACCCCTGTTAAGATGTAGTGGGCGTGGAGCTGGTGATTCTTTGCCGACGGTTATTCATGCTCAGTTTCATTGGTGTTGCGTGATGAGTAGCGTTTGGGACGCTCTACATCAGTGTGGACGTCGACAGTGACCTCATTTTGAAACTTGTGAAGGAATTTACGACCAATACGGTTAGGCGAAGCGTCTGATCGAAGTCATTGGCGTCGACTTTTCCCGCCCGCAGCTCGTTGGAGTCGTCGCGTTTGTTCAGGTTGACACCATGTGTGTGGTGCAATATAAGAAATTACGTGCCTGTGCTGTACGCCATAGTTCTCCGATTCGTCGTATCCAATAATCTCCTCCAACAACGATACTAGTCATACAATTAGTTAGACCGATTAATTTTACACATAGATTTTGTATGAATAGAATAAGTATAACATCTACTAAGTATTTTCGGAATAGAGAAGTCCTCTATATTGTCATTGACTTCACCAATTTTTAACCTCAAAATCAAATTCACAAATGCAAAAGTACGACAATTACCTTACGTGGCCTTGCCAGCATTACTTCTGCATAAAACCTCACGGCTCATGAAATTAATAATGTCGTGTAAATGGTACGAGTTCGCATCTATCCCAATTGTCCAATGGTTTAAGTACAAGGAACGAATAAGCCACAATCCCAATTGTCCGACTTTTCGGCCTTGATGGTATTGGAACTGACATGCATTCTAACTTCGCGTGGAGAGGACGATACTTCTGTACGATGTCACCGTCGATGTCAGCTAGAAGAGCGACTGAAGGAATTGCCGCGCACTACCGCCTCTCGTTGGCGTCGTCAGCAACGTCGTCGTTGTCGTTGCGCTCTCAACGGCCAAAACAGAATCACTGGCGTCGCTCTTGCTGCTCGCTCGCACATCATGGGCTGTGCCGGCTAAGCCAGACGAGTGCTCGATGTTGCGCTCATGCATTGTGTTGCTGCTGTTGTTGCTACTGATGCTCTGTGTCGTCCAGAACGGGTCGTAGACAATGCGCGCGCCGCTCTTGCCAGTACCAGGTCGCAGGACGCGCTGGACGCGCTCGCGCTGCGCGTCGTCGAGGAACCCGAGGAGCTTCTGCAGACAAATGAACGCGCGCACGTCGTAGCCGGCCGCCGCGTCTGGCGCGAGCGCACGCAGCGCTGCTGCACTTCCATTACTCCCAGTATCAGTGCGCAGACTGCGTGGCAGCAGGTCGTGCTGGCGCCACTCGACGAGTCGCGGCAGTGCGACAACGCGGTCGACGACATCGACGCGCAACTCACGAGCGAGAAACGCTGCGCACGCTGCGTTGAGCTGCTCGTGTATGCATGACGATGCGTTGTAGACACACATGATCGTTGCGCCAGGGCGACAGTTGAGCTGTAGCGCAAAGCTCGTGCGAAAGTCGGCGTGCGTGATCGCGAGGTGACGCGGTGGCGGTGGCGTTGCCGACGCACTCGCGCCACTACTGCTGTTACTATTGCTCTTGCCGAGTGACAGCAGTCGCCGCGCGCTGCTGCTGCTTGAGCTGCTGCTGGATCCGCTGCTAGCTCTGGCTCGGAGAAGTCCTCGACTGCTGCCAGCAGGTCCATTAGCAGCGCTAGCGCCAGCATCGACGCGCAGCAGCTCGTGCTCGATCACTTCGAGCGTCACACGCATGCACACGTGCGGCGCGCGACCAATGTCGTAGCACGGCACGCGCTGCATGCGGTGCCACTCGAACGTTGTCGTTGGCGCGCCAAATACGAGCGTCGCGTGGATGTACAGCACGTGGTACAGGTTCAACGCAAACGCGAGCTTCTCTTCGTGCGTGAACGGCGGTGCGCCAGTGCTGGCACTGGTGCTGCCTGCTGCTGCATCCACGACTGCGTCGTCACTGCCTGGAAGCACGACGTCGGCGAGCTGCTCGACTGCATCGAGGAACGGCAGCAAGTCGCTCGCGCGCCGCTCGGCTGCTGCGATCGCATAGACTACAAGTCCTTTGCGCAGTGCGTCCTGCACGACCGCATGCGGCGACAGTGTTGATGTTGCTGTTGGCACACTGCTGCTGCCATTGCTGCTACTGAAAGCTTCGAGCACGTTGCGTCGATTGAGACAGCGCGGCAGCGTCTGCGTCTCGAGTGCAAGTGGCGGCGTCTGCAGCAAACCCGGTCGTGCACGCAAGAGCATGAGTTGCGTCAGCGACGCGACAAACTGCTGCCGCGCTGCCTGCGCGTCAAAGAACACGGTCACGACCTCGCACAGGCAGTGCAGCTCGACGCAGAACCAGACGTTGCTAGTGGCGCGGTCAACGTCACTGCCATCACTGGTGTCAGCAGCAAGTGGCTGCAGCACGTGCGAAGTGTCGACTGTCCGCACATGCAGTACGTCGGTGATCGCCAGCGTCTTGCACGCGCGCACAGCAAACGACCGAATGAAGCGCACGTCGCTCGTTGTGAGCAGGAGCCACTCTTGGCGCAGCAGTTGCGGCGCGTGGGCGCGAAACACGCCACTTTCGCAGATGATGTCGAGTCGCTCGCGCGTGCCACGCGGCAGCTGCACGCCTATGTCGGTCGATACGCGCACGCGTGGCAAAGCACCGGGCGACTTGAGACAGTGGAAGAGCATCGCACGTTGCAGTGCAGAGCGTCGTGTTTGCGACGGGCTCGTGGTAGCGTCGCTGCTGCTTGCAATGCGCTGCAAAGCGGCTGCGAGCGCTGTCGTCTCGCTCGTGATCGTCTCGTACAGAAACTCGCGCGACTCGACGAGGAGCTTCCGGAACGCGTCGTCGTGACTACGACTCGCTGCTGGACCTACTGCACTGCTGCGGGTAGGACTCAGTGGTGTAACGTCACTGGTGTCGTCGACGTCGGCGTCACGCAGCAGCAGCAGCGCATTCTTGATCGTCGCAGCACTGCGGACGACTGTGTAGCGATGCACTGCTGGCCGGTTGCTGCCACTGTTGATGTTGGTCGCATCGAGCGGCTGCTCCTCTTCGACGCTAAAGAGGTACGAGACCTTGCGGTTGCCCGCGACGCGGTCGACCTGCTCGATCCAGACTGGCAGCGTGAACCGCAAGTTGCGCAGCCCGTGCTCGTGCTGTGCGAGCCGCTGCGGCAGCGCGCTCGCATTGACGCAGTTAGTATCTGCATGGCTGTTGGTCGTATCCGTCTTATCCGCTGCATCAGAAACCTGCTCGAGCTCACGCCTTAGACTCGACGCTGTTGGTGAGCAGAGTCCTGCTGCTGCTGTCGCGGACTCAACACTGCTCGTGCTGCTCGCGAGCCTGTTGCTAAGGCTGAGATTGCTGCTTGCAAGTGGCGTGAGCGACGCGTGTGCGACCGACGCTGCACGCGCGCGCTTCACGTCCTCATTGTAGCGCACCGCAAAGCAAAATACGTAGTCCTTTGCCACGCTTGTGTGGGCAGCACTGCCGTCGTCTGGCGCCATGTACGCTGCGAACCGGATCGGCTGGTCGCCCACGAGCTTCCGGAGCGGGATCTCGGGCAGACCCGGGAGGTTTGCGATCTGCCACTGCGCCACGTCAGCGAACATCGTGTAGCACTGAAATGTGTAGACGTGGTCGAGCGCAAACGCCTGTCGATTGGTAGATCGCAAACGCGCGTCGCGCTGCTGCTGCGTCTCGCCAAAGTGCTCGCCACCGAGTGCCGGCGCACGGCCAACTGCAACTGGCGTCTCGACAAACTCGTCGGCGCACTCGACAACTGGGAACGCAGCATGCGGCAGCGCATCAGTGTCACCATCGTCGCCGAGCGCAATGTGCGCACTGCGCGTCATCTTCTTCACAAGCGCAGCGAGCACATCGATGAGCTTGCGCGTCCAGAAGCCGAGCACGAGTGGCGAGGCGAGTTCAGCAGCGACAAACAGCGTCGTGTCGGGCGCTGGCGCGCGCTTGAACTGGCCCTGCACTTGCACCCAGAGCGTGCGCTTGCGGCCGCGAAAGAGGTGGCGCCACTGACTGTGACTGCGCGTCTGCGTCTTTGCCGTCGAGTCGCGCACGAGGAAGAGCAAGTGGCCTTTGAACAAGTCGTTCTCGAACGCGATCGGGTCTTTGCCGTTCACAACGATGTCGCGACTGCTTCTGCTGCTGGTACTGATACCAGCGGTCTGGAGCTCGTTTGTGAGCGTGAGCTGCGGCAGTTCGATCGCAGGTGATGCCGGCAGTAGTAATGTTGGTCTGACTGTACTGATAGGTGGTGAAGTGAGGCGCAGCTCGCATGCGTCGGCGCTGTAACTATGCGGGCGGAGCGACGATCGTACAGCCAACGACTTGGTCGCGCTGTGTGGCGAGAGTGTGCGTGCACTCGAACTGGCGCAGTGCGTCGTTGCCGCAGTCAATGACAACGACTTGCGGCAGTGACGGTGACTGGTCGCAACGACGAGGTAGTAGAACGAGAGCGCAATGCCGCCGACGAGACAGAGCACTTTGGTGCTCGTGACGTCCTGCGACGGGAACAACAGCTGCAGGGCGTACTCGCCATACTGCTGCATGCGCATCGAACCAACGCCTAGTTCGAGCACGAACAGCACGCTGAAGATCGCAACCAGAATATGCACTGCGCGCGAACGTCGACGTCGGATCTGCGCCACGTGAAGCAGACATGCGCTTGCTTGTTCGTTGACCGCCGTTGGACGCGGCATTGGCGCGGTCGCTGGCGCTGTGGCGACAGCTGCTGCTGGAGCGTGCAAGCTCTTCGGTCTCGCCATGATGCGCGTACGCCAAGCGCAGCAAGCGAGCGAGTGCTGCTGGTGCAGCGCAGCACGACCTGTCTCGCGGCATGCGCGAGTGCGGACGTCTGACGTCGTCCCATGTGGCTCGTTCTTGCCATCGGCACTGCGTTTGTCTGTAAAATTGTATACAATGCAAAAAGCGTGCCACTTGAGCAGTTTCACTACGGTTTCTCAGACAGCCGAGTCTATTAATAGCACTTACGGCTAGTAGACAATTGCACCATTTACGGGTTAAACATCCGTGCTTCGTGTTTGCATGACGTTATGAGCGGCCAGGTACTCGGTGCAACAAGGTTATGACGTCCTGGGATCCGAGTCTCTCGCGTGGATCGATCGATCAGGGATGTACAACGTCAAGCGTTGGTTGATCGAGTAGATGTTCGACCTTGTATCGAGAGAGAGAGAGAGAGCGACTCAATCGGTATCAATTGACAGGTTTCAATATGAACGCAACTCTGTCTCGAGCTCCAATGTGGGATGTCAACGGGCAAATGGATGCGTACACCAAACACTCGTGTCTGCTGCGCGCAGACGCTTTAGCTACCAACAGTTCATGCAAATGAAAACAAACACATATCTCTATGGGACAGAGAAGTAAGAGCAGAGCTCAGCGTGGCTCCCAGGTCCACTCTGTATGGCAAGGCGGATCTGCCGTCCTTAATCGTCATCTACTCACTCGCTTCATGTCCACGTCGACAGCATGGAATGAGCGCAATTGCACGACTAGATCGACAGCGGCAGGTACTCCTCAGCTGCAGTCGCAGCGCCGACTGTAGCGCTCGCAGCGCTGAACATTCCAAACCGGAGCTGCGTCGCACGCTGTTCGCACTCGGCAGCTTCGTGCAGCTTGGAGACGTTCCGCATCGCTCGTGCAACGAGCTCGAGCGCTGCGATCATTTTCGGTTGCGTCGCGACTGCAAGCAGCTTCGCCATGTAGTGCGTCGCACCAGCAACGTCGTTTGCTTCGGCAAGGAGCGACGCAGTGTTTGCAAGCATGTCGGGGTCATGTGGTGCAGCTGCGAGACCTGTCGCAAGCACTGCGAGCGCTGCCTGCTGTCGCCCAGCACCAACGTGTGCGATCGCAACGAGGTTGTGGATCTGCCCGCTGTACATATGCAGCTCACTGTCGATCGACTTGGTGAGCACGACTGCGTTGAGGTGTAGTGCGCCCGTGCCAAACACGACGGCGTCGTCAAACTCGCCGGCCATGTACGCGAGTCGCGCGCGCGTGTAGTAGTGCACGGGCTGGAAACTCCCAGCCGCAATCGCTGCGTCGAGCATCGTGCGTGCTGCGCGGACTGTCGGTGAGCCCAAGAACGCGCGCCGGACCGTATGGACTGTCGAAGTTGAGACGCTGTGCTCGGCCATCCAGTGGTCCAGCAGCGCCGAGCCCGCGGACCCTTTGCCCTACAGCACTCACCACACAGTCAGTCGCCGTCATTTCGGAGCGCGTGAGTGTCGTAGCTCGACACATACACCCAATCGTACGTACGTACCTGAAAGCCATTGCGTTCAAAGTGTGCGGCCTTGATGAGGTGGCGCACTGCAAAGAGCCCTTCGTTGCGGCGCCAGTGCGCGAGCCCCAAGTTCGTGTGGCCCTCGGCTTGCTGCGGCACGATTGCAACAGCGCGGCGCGCGAGCTCTATCGCGCGTGCATTGTCGCGGCCGAGGAGCGTCTTGCTGAGGTTCGACAGCACTTTGCTGTTTGTCGGCGAGACGCTGAGCGCCGCGCGAAACAGCGTCGGCTCGTCGATCCACTCGGCGTTGCGCAGTTGCGTGCGATAGCACCCGCTTGCGAGCACAACAGCTGTGCATAGCACTGTGAGCGAGTAGCACCAGCGAAAGTACGCCTGTGGCGGCGCTCTGCAGCGATCGCTGCTGCGCTGGTGCGTGGTGCCGTGGGTGGATGCGATCCGCAGCGCTACCTGCAGCATGTGGCCTACAAGGAGGCAAAAGCCGACGCTCGGCATGTACAGCAGCCGCTCAGCGACGACTGTCCCGACTGGGAACAGCAGATTCGATGCTGGCACGAACGGGATGACGCCAAACGCAATGCTCATGAGCAGCGGCGACGTCGCAATGTGCCGCCATCCGACGACGACACCGACTGCGACCGCGCTGTAGGCGGCGAGCGTGTACAGATTGTGAACGTCATAGAGCGACGTCACGAGCGGCACGGTCTTGAAACCGTAGTCAAAGCACAGCGTGCGCGGCCACACGAGTTTCCAGAGGTACCACGCATGGATGTGCGCGTACGACAGCATGCGTGTCAGTTGCGAGCGCTGCACTGCGACGCTGTTTGCTTGGATGTTCCATCGCATCTGTCGGTGCTCGCCGTTGATCCAGACGCGCATTGCAGTCAGCGCTAGTGTGGACATCACAAGTGCGAGTGCGCGTCGATGAAAGGCAGCAGCAGCAGCAGTCTGCTTGCAGTGCACGTCGTCGGTCGGCAAAGCTGTTGTTGCTTCTGTCACGAGGCGCTGTCGAGCGCGCAGCGAGCGCTGCAGCACCGCGTCGTACGCGAGGAAGAGTCCGAGCGTCGTGAAGCCGAGCTCTTTGCACAGACTCGCTGTTCTCGAGATAGTGGAGCGAAACAGCGAGTGTTAGTGCTATGTAGTGTATCTGCACTTCATACATGCCACGTCAAGCAGTAACGAACAGCATCAAAAGGTGACACGCACCTGCGACTGCGCACATAAGCGCAAGCACAAACGCGCGCCAGTTTGTATGCGCCGGCAGCTTGACTGCGCGCATGTACAGGTAGAACGCCTGTAGCGAGAGCAGCGTGCAGAGCAGGTCGGCACGGCCGACGATGCTCGCGATCGCGTCGCTGTGGATCGGGTGCACAGCAAAGACAAGTGCAGCAAGCAGCGCGCCGAGACGCGTGAACGCACTGCTTATGTCGCTGTCTGAGGGCTCAAACTTGCGGAAGAGTGCGCGCGCGACGCGCCACACTAGCAGCGCGTTGCCGATGTGCACGAGCGCGTTTGTCGCGTGGAAGTGATGCGCGTGCACGCCGCCTGCAAGTGCGTGGTTGAGCCGAAACGAGAGCACCGTGAGCGGACGGTAGCTCTTGTGGCTATCGGCCGAGCGGATCGGCGTGCCCCAAAAGTCGTGCGTGAACGCCTCGTAGAGTGCGCGCGTGCCGCGGACGTCCTTGTTCGAGACAATCGCAGCGCGGTCGTCCCACACGAGCCCGTTGCGATGCGTGTTCCAGGCGCTTGCAGCAGCAGCGACTGCTACGATCGCCGCCATCGTCGCTTTGCTTGCGTCGAAAGGTCGATTGTTGCGCGTGGTGTTGCTTGTCAAAGTCGAGTCGAGCGTGGTGTTTTCCAAAGATCGCGCAGTGATACAGTGGCGCTTGAAGCGGCACGAAGAGCGCAGCAATTTTTGAGCGAAGAGGTCTGCGAATTCAGCATCAACAAATGAGACCATGAAGCTCTATGTACACGTCGAAGAGCACGATAGCGACGCTGCATCACGCGTGACGACGACCCGCGTAACTCTCTCGTCGGCACTCGCAACGCTCGACGATGTGCTTCAAGCGTGCTGTAAAGCGCATGCGCAACGTAAATCCCGCAGCGCCGATCGTACAGCAGCGCGAGAGCTAACGCTCGCAGACGTCGACGTCTTCACAGAGCGTGGGCAGAACAGCTCGACGCGTCAGCGCTTGGAGCACGACACGCGCGCTCAGAAGCAGATCGCGAGATATCTGCGTGCTGCAGCTGCAGGCGAGCTCGACGCCGATGCGCTCGACAGCTTTGACTTTGAGCTCGTGCTCGTTCAGCGCTCGACAGCCGCTCGAGAAGCGCACGACAAGGCCGTCAACACAGCAGCAATGCCAACGCGTACAGTAGTGAACGCAGCTACAGCTAGCAATGCCACTGCAGCGGGACGACAACAGCAGCAGCGACAGCAGGACCGAGCTGCTCCTGCGAACAGCCACGCTACTGTGACTCATGCCAAGCTGAATCCATCCAAACACACGCAGTCGCTGCAGGAACTGCTCAATTTGGGAGCCCGCATGATGCAGGAGCGCAAATACCGCTCAGCTGCGCAGCTCTTCGAGTCGCTCGTGCTACCAGTCGACCCGGACAATGCGCACGCGCTGCTCGCGATGGGCGACATCCACGCCGCAAATGATCGATTCGACATTGCGGTCGATCGCTGGTACCGACGGTGTTGGACGCGTCATGGTGGTGGAGGTCGCAGTCGCGCTGCGTTCGCTCGCAACGGCCGCGACGCGTCGCTCATGCTCGAGTGTGGACTCCAGCTCGCACGGTGCGAAGTGCAGCGCGGCCGCTTTCGCGAGGCGCTCGCAGTCGTCAACCAACTGCAGCAACACAGTAGCGGCGCCTCGACGTCATCGCAGTCGTCAAGCGCTGACGTCGATGCACAGATCTGTCTCGTCAAAGCGCAGGCGCTCTACAAGCTGTATCGCACTGACCCCGAGCAGCAAGACGTAGCGATCGCGCTGCTCACGCACTTGCTGCCCGACCTGCAGGCACCGACCGTCAACTTGGACGCGCTGCAGATGTACGCGCAAGTCGCATTCGACCGAGGCAAGCGGAGCGAAGCGCTGAGTATGCTGCTGCGCGTGCTCGTAGGTCGCTCGAACGACAAAGACGTGCGGCAGCAGCTCGCATCGTTCGTTGGAAGCAATACTAATGGCATCGCGCTGCTGCGTCTAGCCGTACCGCCCGGTAGCGCGTCGGCTGCAGCAGCGTATGCGTTCATTGGGACGATCCTCAAGGACTATAGCGCGCTCGACGCGAGCATCGCGTGCTTTGAGCTTGCAACTGCTGGGAACCCTACAAGTGCGACGTATGCGCTCAATCACGCGCACGTGCTCGAAGTCTGCAACAAGTACGCGCGCGCGTTCGAGGTGCTGCTGGCGTTCTGCCGGCGCAACCCGACGTTGTCGGTCGCAAAGACACTGCACACCGAGGATGTTGCGATGGCCCTTGACGAGGAGATTGGATCAAACTTGCTCGATGATGTCGCCACCTGCAGTCCACAGCAGATCGATTCCCGGTGGCGAGTCGAGTGGATCGTCGACTCTGATGCTACAGGTCATGCAAACGTCTATTTCGACGGTGTCCGGACGCCAGCGTGTGAGCAGTCGAGTCGCTCGAACCGCGACGCTGCAGATGACCTCACGCCCGACGAGCTCGACTTGCTCGCGTGCTTCTTTGCAGTCGTCAAGGTACGTGCGATTCACAGTCGAATGCATTCGCAGTCGTAGACTGACGCTGCTGCTGCATTCGTTCAGATCCTGTTCCTCACTGGCCACGTAGCCGGACTTCCGCGGCTCGTGAGTCTCATAGAGCCTGTGCGTGCAGGCCGCGCGCTACACCGCACAACGATTCGGAACGAGCAGGCGTACTACAGCTGCATCGCCCAGCTGCTATCTGTGCCCGACCGGTTCGCTCCCACTACAGCTCCAGCGCTCAGTAGCGAGCTGCAGCCACAGTCATTGCGGATGACCGACGTGTATGTCTGTGGCGACTCGCACACGCTCGCGACTGCGTGGCGCGAGATGCATGTACAGAACAAGCGCGTGCTATTACGCCCAGCGCTCGTCACGGGTCTCAAGCACTGGCACCTCCGACGCGACGCTGTGTTCTACCCGAAAGCCAACTTCTGGAATGTACTACGCGCGATCCCACGGCACTCGCAAGTCGTGTTCCTCTTTGGCGAGATCGACTGCCGCGAAGGCATCCTCGTCGCTGTCGAGCGCGCCAAGTACGAGGTGCGATGCTGTATCAGTGTGTGTCGACGTGGGCACTATGGACACTAGTGAGAGCGCTAGCGCGTGCACTCATTTGGACTATGCCACTGGTTGTAAACACATACATACGTGGCTGGATCCATGCGCATCACACACTACAGACGGTTGAAGAAGGCATGGAAGCGACGATCGCAATCTTCCTCGACGCACTGCAAGACGCTGTGCAGCAGTTTGCAGTCGATGCGTACATCCACCCGGTCGTGCCCGTGCTACCCGAGACGCGGTCGCTCGTGATCGCGTACAATCGGATCTTTGAGCGGCGCGTGCGTGCAAGCACAATCTGCACGTGGCTCGACTGCTTTGACGATTTGCTGCTTGCCGATGCGACGTCGCAGCCCCAAGAGCGCAAGGTAGGCAGTTGTGTGTGTGGATGTAGCATGTGCATGCTTTCAAGGTCTCTGGTAAACAAGTGGTGGCGGCTGTTTGCTTTCGTCACGTGGTAAACTGACACGTGTGTGTATGTGTGTATGCACTTGCGCCGCGCGGCACTGGACCCAGCTGCGACCCGAGTTTGCACTCGACGGTACGCACTTGCATCCGCGGTACCTCGACGTGCTCGAGCGTGCACTCGATACTGCGACTACAAGGCGCAGCAGTAGCAGTGACAGCAGCAACTCTGTCGACATGCCGAACTAGCGCATTTCCAGAATGCAGGACAAACCTCGTGCTGACTGTGCGCACAGCGAGGGGCTAAAGGAGCCGGTCAGCAACGTGCAGATACACTCGCTCTCGCTCTCTCTCTCTTCTTGCAGTCAAATGGAGCTGTTGATGTAATGCCAGATGGTTTGCCCCATGCACACCACGCGATACAGCTGAGGATGCCCCATTTCGCACACATGTATATATATACACTGCCCACGCACATCATCGAATGCAACTGCCAACATACTTGTTTCTAGTATAGGTCCACTGTTTGGAGTGCGCTCCCTTTCAAGACACAACTGATACAGTGGACAAGCACACAGTGAGAACGCAGTGAGCGAGAGCGGACACGCAGAGAAGCGAGACCGACATCCGTTGCTTGCCTGCCTACGCGACGCAACAAAATGGGCGAGGTGATCCGCGTGCTGCTGCTCAATCCAGTGTCGGCCACGACGTCGCTCGTGTGTCTGCGGCGGCCCCTCGAGTGGACCGGCGTGCTCAACGATTTTTACGAGGTCATCACAAACTCGGACGACGAGCCGGCACCGGGGCTGCTCGACCACGTCAAGGTGCTGCTGCACCCAACCAAGTCCAAGCACGAAAAGGGCGTCGTCGTGCGTAAGAACGCGCTCGACCGGTCGATCCGCGATGGCGACCTGCTCTCGCTCGAGCACTTCCCTCTCTCAGTCGTCCCAAGCGGCCCGCCGCCCGATCTGCTCGACATCATTGACACGATCGACATGAACTTTGACGCGCCCAAAGCAGCACCATCCGCAGTGACAGCGATGCAGCCATCATCGATCGGCAGCAGCAACAGCAATGGCGGTGGCACGCGCAAAGCCAAGCGCGGCCGCAGCCTCTCGTCCAAGTTCTCGCTTGTCAACCGACTCGCCCAGAGCGGCAAGATCAGGTACGGCCGACCCGATCGGTATGTGTATGTAGCTGTGGCTGTACGATTGCATGACTGACTGCGCCTCTGTCTATCTGCCTATCTCGTCGCAGCAAAGAGCAGAAGGACTCGCTCAAGATGCTCCTCATTGCATCCGACGACTCGACGCTCCACGAAGCGTTCGAGCGGTACGAAGAGACCGGCGACATTGACGTACTGCTGCGCGTGCACACAACGGCTGCCAAGAGGTCGTCGTTTGCTGGCCTCCCACCGCTTGCGACCGACGCATTCGACTTTCAGATCACGCAGAGCATTGAGAACGAGCTCGATCTGCTCTCGATGACAAACGTCGCAACGTTTGGCGGCCTCCCGACGCTCACAGCAAGCGACGCACTGTCGGACGATGCAGCTGTCGCCGAGCCGATCCCGTTTGGCGACGACAGGATCGACAACAGCGACACCACGTTTCTCGATCCGCTCGATGCGCTGCTCGAGTCGTCGCTCGACATGCTGCCGATGCCGATCGGTCACGGCGACGACAGTTCGCTGCCGGCTGCGCTGCCGGGCGACCTCCATGGCATGGAGGAGTGGCTGAAAGACTAGCCAGGCAGGCAGTCGCACAGGCCGTTGGTAGGTAATGAGGGCGAGGTGCGTGGGCAGATCGAGCGAGCCAAACAGAGATGAATGGATACAGAGCCGATCTCGTTGCGTGCATGTCGTGGTGTGTATGTATGTGTTGCTAGTCGTGGATGCAGCTGACCAGTCTACCAGCCGGGCGTGTCTTTTGGCACGAGCGGCTCGGCGCTGTGCGGCGGCTTGCTCGGGTCCAGCGCCGTGTCTTTCAGGTACTCCTGCGCACACGAGCATAGCGCAAGTGAGTGGCTGAACGGCGTTGTAGATAGCGAAAGAGACGCTGTGCAGGACGTATGCACATACACGCACACGCACACGCACCGCTCGCTTCTCCTCGTCCATCATGCTCGCACGGAGGCAGTTGTACATGTTCTTCCACGTGCCCTTGCACTCGTCTGCCGTGCCGTAGCGATAGTAGTGCGTCATTTGGTTCCCCGGCGCTGTAACCACGATGGCGGCGGCGCCGACGCAGACGACAGCAAGGACAGACTGAGGGTGAGCATAACGTACGCTGCTTGAACGCTCAACAATTGATCGGACAACAAAGCACAACATGGTACGTACTGACGCAAAAGAATGAGCGGTCGAGGAACCACCGGCACGAGAACGAGCGCTTGCCGTCCTCACCCTCTTCGCCCTGTGTGGCTTCGTGCAGGTACCGCACGGCACGCTCAGCGTTGTCCGACATGCTCGCACAAGTTTGCTCGACCTCGTCAATCACAATAAGCGTTTGCGTCGCGGCCATCAAATACGAGAGGCTATTATATGGATTGACACAATACAATGTGCTTCATGACTCAAAACCTGCGACGTGTGCAATCTCATACAATGTAGCTATTTGGTTTCGACTGTGCACTCGCTACACACACACACGTGCAAGTGAGAGTGACTAGCAAGGCAAGTGAGCGCGTTGCGACGTGATGATCCGAGACAGAGGACGCCGCACTGCTACGCATCTACTACATCGCTGCAGTTGGACCGGCAGCGCTCGAGCTCGCTGCGAAGTTCCAGCCCTTGAGCTTGAGCTCGTGGAGCTGGTCCTGGAGCACTTTTGTGAGCTCGATCGTGCTCGCGAGCACGTGCTTGAGCTCTTCCTGCACTTGCGAGCGGTCTGGTGGCTTCATTGCTGCTGCTGCAGCGCGCTTTGCCGAACTGTTCGCCGTCGTGCCACTTGCAACCAAGTCGCTGCTCGATGTGCCCATCGCACTGCGCGTCAAGCGACTGCCTGTTGTCGCTTTCGTCGTTGCGCCATCTCTCGGCGTCACTTTTGCGCTACTGCCCCTCGCTTTTGCAGACTGAGGCCTTGCGCCAGGCTGAATGCTGCTGCTGAGGCTCGGATGCGCCATGCCGATCGGGACCGTCGCGAGCCGCTCAAACTCGCGCAGTGCACAGCCAAAGAGTCAAGGAGACGTCACAAAATGTGATAGCACGACCGTACAACCATGCAGCGAGGCGAGAGCAAGGCTCAGAGGATATAGAAGTGCTCGACCGACACGACGCGGTCGACTGCTGGCGGCTCGACGATCTTGATCATGTGGACGCCTTCGCGGTCCTGTGCGTACGATTGACCAACCGTTCACCCAGCACACCACGAGTGAGTCCTCCATCCACAGCTCTCGGCAACATGATCCGCATCGCACCCACACACGGATCCTACCGGCGCGAGCGTGAACAGCCGCTTGTGTCCAGCGTTCGCAAGCATCTTGTTCGCTTGGTCCTGTCGGTAGCAGCAGCAGATCCACGTCGCATCTGTGAGCTGGTCGAGCAGCCAATCGCACCTACAGGCATGGCCGGCCGTGTCTGAGACGCTGCTACCCACAATCTTGAGCGAGATCTTCTTGTTGTACTCGGCCTCTTCGCGCATCAGCTCGAGCTGCCACAGTAGTCAGGCTGTGAGTACCTATGCACAAGCACGGCTGTACATTGTAGTGTGACGAGCAGCAGCAGCATTGACAGTCCAACGCACAGCAAAGTCACGGTCGCGCGCTTTCTTCTTCTCCGCTGCTGCTTTGAGGTACGAGATCGACACTGCAGCTGCAGCGCGTGGGTCAGCTGGCGGCGGTCGACTGCTTGCTTGCAGATCCGCACGTGCTCGCACGGACGGCGCAGACGCAGGGCGTGACGGACGCGGCACTGCGTATCAATACAGGCAGGTAGGTATGGAGCTCTGAGCGTCGCCAAGCACCACATGTGTATGTATGTGTAGATTCACATTCGTGTGCTGCAGGCGCACCTCGTGTAGCTGCTGAGTGTGGCCGCTCGAGCGCTCGCGGATCTCGCTGCCCAGTTGTAGTGCTTTGGAAGTCGTAGTCGACGCTGTCGCTGTCACTGTCATCGTCGTCATTCACGACACCTCCATCATCATCGTTATCGTCGTCATTGCTGAAAGAAACTGCGTTGCGTAGCGACGGCTGCTGCTGGGCTCGCACACTCGTCAAGAGCGACGCAGTTGCTTGCGTTGCCGGCTTGGCGCTCATGGGCCGCGGCCGCAGCGGTGCTCGGTCGCTCGGTGCAGACAACTGCATGTGCGTTGTGTTGTTTGCTTACTAGAATGAGGGCAGACGGACGGACGACGCAAACTGGCAGTCAGACTCACTCGTTCGTTCACTGTGCGCGTCGCTTCGCACTAAGCCAATCAGTTGCATCGAGAACCACACACGCACACACACACGAAAGCAGGCAAGGAACAAGCAATCGTGTTTGTATGCGTGTGTATGTACGTGTGTATGAATGGCTGTGGCGGTCAAGCAGGCAAGCGCTATCTGCTGCACCATGCACCACCAGAACGAACGCTAACGACGGGAGAGGCAGACGTTCGATTCACGCTGCAAGCGACCGCGTACACGCTGCTCTGTCGCTCATCGCACATTGCGCAAACACGGTTGCGACCATGTTCACCCGCATGCTTATGCTCATCTGCTGCTGCTGCTGGTGGTGGTGCGTCGCGACGCGACTGAACTGCTTACCAACGCGTGAGCGACGCACGCTCGTCCGCGAGCTCCTGCGCGGCGTCCACGAGCGGCTGGACGTAGTTGTCGAGCGGCTTCTGGATCGCTTGGATCTCCTCTGGCAGGTACGTGCGCTTGAGCGAGCAGTCGGCGGCGCGAGCGATGCGGCGCGTGCGCGCCGTGTACTCGTCCTTCGTGACCCAGTGGAGCGCCTCCTGCACGGCTGGGATGTCCACGAGCGCGTCGTCGTACTTGAGGCCGTACTTCGCGAAGGTCTGGCCGACGCTCTTCTGGTACAGACCGGCCACGCGTGCGATCACTCCGCTCATCTTGCTTGCTGGTGCTTGCTGTGTTGTGCTTCTTGGGGGCTGCTGCTGCTCTTTGCTCAGCGCGTTTCTTCCACTCGCTCTGTTTGTGGGCCGACAAGCGCAAACGAGCGGCTCAAACGACCTCCCCTCTTCAGGCCTCTGTATGTCTGATGCTGATTCGATTGTTTGTATATGCAATGTATGCATCAATAGCATAACAAGGCTCATAATGGCTAAATAAAGAGGATTATGATAAGCGCACAGAGACACACAACAAAGGGAGAGATAAAAAACAAAGCAATCGAAATAATGCTGATTTGAGACAATCTCACCAATTCAAATACGATGGCTGAGATAACATGATAAATATTCCGCTTATATATTCAGGTTAACATGAACGACAAATATTGTCAGGGGAAATGACAAAAAGATGTATATATTTTGTTGGATGTTTAAAATATCCATAGTAAATATGGATGTGCACGATATGATTTATCCAGTGTGTATTCAATGATTTTAAAACTATCGTTTGAAAATACAGATTTATTGGCTTCGTCCGACAGAATAGCAAATTGTAACGAAAGAGATGTTGTTCAGACAGTCAACAGACTGGAGTTTGTAAGACTGGTGAATTAGCGGATATTTACATCTCTTTGGCTCAGATCTGTCTACTGTCTGATCGTGCAACAACAGGTGCTAAAGACAGTACGGCAACAAAAGCACGCAATAACAGCATTCAAATATAGCATGACGGCAGTAGCACGTCTGCAGCTGCAACACCACAGGACTAAGAGACACTATATTGAGTAAAAGGTATGGTCTCAGTTGCTGAAATTGAAAGTGTAGAAGAGACGATCAAATTTGAATCACAAATATTACTCACTTGCACAAAAAGTGAGCACATCATATATATGCAATCATATGTACAGACAGAAATATGTGTGTCATACTGAATGATGATGTACGCATAGACACAAAATTGACTACATATTCGCAAAAAATACATATGTTACAAAATTTAAGAGAAGAAATTGCATATTGAAACAGTTTCATTGGTTTATTGGAATTGAATTAGATCGACAGAGCAGCGTCCGGAAGATGGGTGAATTAGCGGATCAATATGGCGCTAACTATCAAAAGAGGTGACTGTATGTTTTCGGAACTCACTCAAAGACAGCTGCCGCTCACTGCCGGCGGGTAAATGTCACACACGCGGCTGCATTTTCTTTCTCATTGGAAACTCTGTGTGGGAGAGAGGGAGAGCAAACCAGAACAAACGGCACATTGTAGTACAAAATATATATTTTACACAGTCGAGAGCACTATTCTGTACTATTGTTCGATTTATGTATATTTTTGCACATTGTCATATAGTGGAGAGATGGAACCCCAAATCGAACAGCGACTGTTCACTTTTGCCAACTTCGACACCAGCTCGTGAGTGCACATGATGTAGAAGTGTTTAGCAATCAAGACATACTATAGCACAGAATAATGTAACTACCAAAATGTTGAGAGATATACATCATAATTCGATACTATCGGGACAAATTATGTACCGCAAGTAGTAACAGGTGAATCATCATAAATAATGCAATCAAGTTAGATAGTTACAATATGTCGCCAAGTGAATACTAATTTTTAACATACAGTGATGTACGCATTAGTAAACGTTTGGTGAATCATTTTAAAGGAAAATGACTATTTAGACGATAAGATATGCTCAGTGTGTATATTTTATGGTTTTATATCGGAGGTATCAACGTCAATATTTTCGTTAACCACTCCTTTCTGAACAACGGCTGATATAAGAGATATTCATTGAATAATAATATTACGTTGCTTGTGTCTTGACCACAAAATAAGCAACATGTAATGGATGAGATTTCGTATAGACAGTGAGATCAGTTAATATTTTCCTCATATCTGTTTTCGTAATAACGCTATATGATGCATATGGACTTGGATACTGAAATCTGTTTAATGGACTACACTTGTTTACAAACAAACGATAAACTGCAATACATCGCACGTCGTCCTATATAGTGTGACGAGCCCTCCAACGAGTAAGCGCGAAATAGTTGTAAGCGCGAAATAGTTGTATGAGTTGTCAACATGATGCCAGGGCTGAATATTTGATGGCATACTTCAACAGATTATTATTTGTGACTGTGCCGAACTAGTACGACGGTACGCTTGTGCGGTATTAAGACGTGTAACATTGCTATTTCAGATTGACAAGACACATCACTGCTTTCTCAAGGTACTTGGTGTCAAACTCGCTTAATAGAGCTGCTGTACGACACACCATCTGACATCACACGTTTTAAGGCTGAGATCGTCAAGAATTCAGCCGCGACATTGCGGATAGGATGACCTTTGCTTTCTCCTAGCGCTTGGCATAGTTGTGTTGGTATGCAATATAATTTCAAACCAACCAATAGGAGTATGTGGTCAACGGTAGGCGGCTTACCGAGATTCATGTCCATTGATAGATGGTAGTCGTCGTTTGTTTGTTGGCATTTATTAGTTGTTATGCGATTGGGCTATAGGTAAGTCTTTGAGATAGTTTTTGAACGGTTATAACCTCGTCCTACAGCGTCCCTACTAAAATCTGTATGTGTAGTATCGCCAAATAAAAATATCTGTATGTGTAGTATCGCCAAATAAAAAATATACACATAACTTAAACAGAAATTAATGAAGGGATACACAACAATGATAGTATATTATACCAACTCCATGGTATGTTAAAGTGACTCGTTGTCTACGATCGCGCATATTCGGGTTGTTGATAAGTCTAAACACAGCTTACGCGCTGCTTGATATAAAATAATGAAGTTTGCTTGGCGACAAACACATAAGCGGAGGACCAAACGCTGTGAGGTCCGCTGTGGTCGAGCGTTGAAACAAATACGGTTCCAACACGTTACTGTTCGTCACTTCGTCACGACGGTCTGCTGTTGCATGTAGCATAATGTATACGAATTGCAGCAGCGGTGATGCGTTTTGACACTCAACGTAATAGCTTTCCTGATAGTGTTGATGAACTGTATCGCACTTCCAGTTCCTTTTGACAAACAATATTTGCACGCTTCGTCATATTTTCCGTCATAAATGTTATATTCGGATAATCAGTTTCAATATCTGCTAGTTATGTACAAACAGTCGTTTATTGGCATGGACCCGTCGTTTTTATTGCTCCAAATAATCATACTTAATTTTTCGAATCGTGAACATAAAATACGGGCGAGGGAAGATTGGTTATGAGTGCGCTGAAGACGCGTTTGACAGGATCTAGTATAAAATATACGCTTCCTGATACTGAGAGTCCTTGACATATTGTCGTTGCATCGACTGCACGAGCACATTCAGCTGCTCACTGGTCACAGCGTACCAAGCAGCGGAGGCTGCAGTTCGAAGCTCCTCAACGTTGTCAAACTGCCTCCCACCAGCTTACACGTGCTGCGTCATCAACTCTCAGAGGTTCTCAATTAGGTTCATGTCTGGTGAGTAGGCTGGCCACGGCATCACCATGATTTTGTTGGCCTCGAGCCACTGTTTTGTCTAGCGGGACGAGTGGCACGGCGCGTTATCCTGCTGAAAGGTGTGGGTGGTGACGTCGATGAACGGCTGCAAGTGCGTGTGGAGCGTAGCGATGTACCTCGCCGAGTCGACCTTGCCGCTCAGAACTTGAGCGCCGACTTGGACGTGCCGCAGAACGCTGCTCA
>JAADWX010000281.1:0-28592 GCA_023336405.1 Globisporangium echinulatum | reverse complement strand
TGTGCTTGGGCACCCTGCAGTGTTGTCGCATACCACAGCACGAGCGTGCGTGCGCTGCTGCGTCGGCGGCAGAAGCGACGCGGTGTGGCCAGCAGCGAAACGCGCGACGGCCCGCGCAATCGAAGACGCCGTGCTGTTCCTACACTGTAGTAGCAGTGGTAGTACCAGTAATGCTGTAACTGCGCGGCCCAGCGCTTTGAGCGAGAGTAGCGCAGCGCATGTCATCGCGACGCTCGTCGCTGACCACCAGCACAGTCGCAGTGCTGCAGACACAGCGACCTAGTCGACGATGGTGTCACTGGCGCTGCTGCTCGCATCTAGCGACAAGCGGTAGCTGGAAAGTGAGTGATGACGAGTAGTGACACGTTATAGTCAAGAGCCAAGCGCCAAGCAGACAACGCTTTCAGACGCATTGACTACTGCTGCTGCTGCTGCTGCTGTCGCCATCTCATCTGCTTCCTACTCGATCGCACTACTTCTGTCTGTTTGCCAACATGCATCTCACGCGGCTGCTTCGTCGAGCTTCTCTTCTTTCGCATCAATCTCTTCGGCGCACTTGACCATGTACTGCAGCTCAACGGCAAACTGCTTCGTCGCGTCCAGGTCGTGCTTGCGGTCGTACACTTCGCCGAGCTTCTGGATGATCGCATCGATCTGCTCCGACACGTCGGCGCGAAGGCGGTCGAGCGCTGGGACGTCGGCTGCGTCGTCAATCTCCTCACTATCAGCCCTCACGCACGCAGTGTGTGTCCGTTAGACTAGGAGGCTATAGACACCAGCCATACGGACTGACTCATACAGCAGATCAAGCGTACCGGATCTCCATTGTCCGCATGAGCAGCGCGGGGTCGACGGCCGTGCTCGCGGTCTCACCGAGCGCGTCAATGCCGTGGAGTGCGAGCTGCACAGACAGATCGATAGACAATGAGATTGAAAGGTCAGATAGACAGTATGCGAGTGACTGCGTGTGCAGGGCACAACGTACGAGGTACTTGACGCGGGTGTTTGGCGTCTTGAGCATGTTGTACGCATCGTTGATGAGCGCCGCGTTGACCGCCGACAGCTCGCGCTCAAACTGAGTACAGATGACAACAGCAGTAGCGTGAATTCGACAAAGTGTCAGGTATATACGTATACACACTCGTGCATGTATACACGTAGACGTACCTCGGACTTGGAGCCGTACAGGTCGGGATGGAGGCGCTTCTGGAGGTTCCAGTACGTCTGCTCCATCTTGCGCTGCTCGAGCGAAAAGTTCTTGGGACTGTGTGTGTGTGCGTTCATGCAGAGTGTCAGTGCTGCCCAGATGTATACACGCACATGCACACACATGGACATATACACAGTGACGTACATTTTGAACATCTCGAAAAAGTCGCAGACGCTCTCGCGGCTCATCGGCTGGATCGCGTCGCAGCTCTTGCAAAAGAACGAGCAGCAGTCCGTCGCGTGGTGGCACTTCCAGCAGTCCTCTGTGTACGAACGCACAAGCACAAACAATGCCGATGTATGCACAGTAGCATATGCATTGCAAATGGTCAGTCGTGAGCGCTTGTACGCCAAGCAGAACGAACTGCGACGACGTGAATCGCTCGACAGCATCGCAGCAGCAACCACACACGCGTACGTACTTGGCTTGTCGTGTGCATGCGCAAGCTGCCGCACAGCACCGAGACGCGCAGCAGCGGGTCCATGCGCAGCAGTCGCATGAGCATTCGCAGCACTCGCACTCGCAGCGGCGGCGCGTTGCGCCACTCTCCGCAGCATCTTTGCTGTTCTTGTTTGTGTGTGCACGTCAAACGATTGATTGCGTTGCACAGTGAATATGCGTACTACAGAGGTATCAACACCCTGTTACTGTCGCTCAATAAAATTGTTCAATTACCATATTGACCTACATTCTCACATTCCCACTTGCTGGAACTGCCGCGAGTCATCATCACTCCAACACATCTTTACTGCTCTTTCTTTCACTTGGCTGCGAAGCGCTGCGCACATGCAACACACCTACGCGGTCGGTGGTGGGAACGACAGCACGGCTTTCTTGCCGTTCAGCGTGTCGCGCAGCAGCAAATTCGCTGCGCGATGGACGTCAAACTTGCCGCGCTTGACGTGGAAGCCGCGCTGCTTCGCGTACGCTTCGCACAGCGTAAACGGCGACCACCCTGTCCAGTGCATACGTGCGTCGTGTCGTATCCGTCAGTCAATCAACGCCCAGGGGTCCAGTGGTCAGCATCCCAATATCAACCATCTACCTTCGACACACAATAACCCCACACATTCAAAATAATAATCCGACACATACACAATAACCCCACACTCATTTACCCACAACAACTCGACACATATACACAATAACCCCATACAAGCCGCACCGTCGGCCACGTCGTCGTCGTCGACTGGCTGCAAGTTGTAGATCTCGTGCAGCGGCGGCACGCAGTTCTCGGCAATGAACCGCACGGCGCTGAACGGCTCGCGCGTCTGCGCAATCGGGAAGCTCCCAAACAAAATCTGGAGCGCCAGTGGGACGTCAAAGCGCGGAAACACGACACCAGGGCAGTCGCACAAGACGACCCTCGCAATAGTGTCATCGTCACTATCGAGCTCCAGCAGCTCGACGCGGTCAAAGAAGTGCGTCTGCAAGTGCTTTGTGTGGCCCGGTGTCGCCGAGACGCTCACGACTTTGCGGCCGAGGACGCTGTTGAGCAGCGACGACTTGCCGACGTTCGGTTCGCCGACAAAGCCAATCACGAGTGCATCGCGCTCGTCGTCGCGCACCGACTCTTCGCGTTCTGCCAATGGGACAGAAGCGCTGACAGCACCGATCGTCCGTAGTAGTGCGGCTGTACTGATTTCCGGTGTCGCCATGCTGTACGCGAGCACCGGCACGCGGTGCGCAAACCGAGTCTCGAGATACGCGATCCACGCACGTACACGCTCAGAGGGCACAAGGTCTGACTTGGTCAGTACGATCACGACGCGCTTTGCGGGACGATCTGTGAGGATATGCGCGATCAGGCGGTCGCTCAGGTGCAGCAGCGGACACCGCGCGTCCGCGAGGTGCACGAGCACGGCCGCGCGGTCGAGCACGCGCCAGAGCTGACGCCACACTTCGAGATTGCGCTCGTACATGTTGATCGTCGGCACAGCTGCGACCGTGTCACTACTGTCGCTAGTGGCGGCCAGTTGACGCTCGAGCTGGAGCTGCTGCTGCGCGTCCGCGAGCGACTGCGTCCATTGGAGATATGCTTGCGCTTCTGCGTTCGCAAGTTCGTCGGGCGTCATGTCGCGATGCCATGACGGCTTGAGCAGCAGCGGTGGCTGCGTTGCGGCGTCGAGGATGCCAAAGCGGTAGATCGCCTGTGAATCGCCACGGTCCGAAGCATATTCGAGTGCGCGCGTTGCGTCGCGCTTGCGTGCCTCAACCGCAGCTTTAGGCTCGGCTTGGAACACCGTGCGCAAGTCACGGCGGTCGCTCTGCGAGTGCATACACACGCATACATATACATACATATACCAGGCAGGCTGTCAATGAAGCGTGTGATCGAAATGCAGTACAATGCAATGCAAATACCGCACCTGACCGACAGTCGGTGGTAGCGTTGGCGTCACGAGCGCGTCGGTCTGTGCACGCGCGTGCTCTTCTTCAGCTGTCGCGGGCTGCTGTGCAGCAGCGGACTCGTCCCACGCATCCCGCACGCGGTTCTTCTCGCGCTTCTCCTGGAGCTGCGATGCATAGCGGTGGGTACACACACACACGAGCGTGAGCGCTTGCAGCAAGCGCGCACATACAATAGAGAGGTACGCGATGTCTCGACTCGCACCTGCTGCTTCTTGGCCTTGCCGCTGAACGGCTTCTTGCGTGGCGCCATGCTTCTCCTTGTCGATGCTTCTGCTGGTCGATGCTGTTGATGTTGGCGAATGCTTGTGGATGTTTGCGAGTGAATGTCGTTTTGCAACTTGCAATTGAGAATAGTGACATGTCACTCGATTGATACAAACAACAATATACTTTCAATTAGTGACATGATGACTACATGCGATCTGAGCGCTCATGCATGGACATCACGCTTCGTAGCTCTCAATGTGTGTGTGTGTGTGTGGTGAAAAAAGCGACGAAGATGGCGGTCGTGGATGGGAAGGTGTAGGAGCTGCTCGACGACTTGATGTCTGACAATGGCACCAGCTCATGACCGATGGAGGATCTGATGGGCTGACGACGTCCGCCGCGCTGCTGCCATCGCATTCTGCGCCGTGCTGCTCGTTGTGTTGATCGTCGGGACGAACGTGCAGTCACGCATCTCACGCTCTTCGCGCATGCGGGCGAGTCGCGCGTTGCGGTTCTTGAGGTAGTCTGGATCGTACAGCCGACTCGAGATGCCAGTGATGTCGGTCTTGGCCGACTGCATCGAGCCAACCGAACTCCCAAACGAGTCGATCGACGAGATCGACAGCCGCTTGTGCATACCTGTATGGGCGTTCGCATTGGCCGCAGCAGCGCCGGCTGCCGAGAACTGGAACGCGAGCGCGTCTTGCCGGTCGCGGAGCGCCCGGAGCTTCTGCTCGCGCGTCTTGTGGTAGTCTGACTGGTACAAACGCGAGAACACGGCGCCGCCGTCCGTGCGCGCCGACAGCTTGGACTGCTGCGACGTGCCCGAGACGATCGACCCGGCTGGGTTCCGCCGCCGCCCAATGTCTTGCGGTGTCGGCAGCAGCGAGATGTTCTCGCGCGTGAGTGCAGCGACGCGCGTCGCTGGCCGCGGCACCGACGACTGACCACGTGCTGCGTAGTGGTTGTTCGCGTCGCGGCGCTTTGGTGGCGGCGTGATGAGCCCCGAGGTCGCGTACGCGTCGTCTTTGTGTGGTGGGGACAGCATGCTGTTGCCGCGTCGGCGCGGATCGTAGATGCCGTGCGACGGCGATGCGTGGAGCTTGAGCGAGTTGCGTGGGTCCATGTAGTACCGCGGCGCGCGACTCGGACTGCGGTACGTCGCGAACTCGTCGTCGTGTTCATAGAGTGGAGAGGTGTGACTGCTACTGCTACTGCTGTTGTCACCGACGCGCACGGCGCCCTGCAGCAACTTGACGACTGCGAGCAACTCCTGCACGCTCGGCAGCTCGCGCTGGTCTTCCAGGACGTCGATCGCGCTAAAGCGCCGCGCGACTGGCGCTGGTGCTGGCATGTCTGTGGATGTCATGGGACTTGATGTGCTCGTGTTTGGGCTCATTGTGCCTTTGTCTGTGGTGAACGAACCTGCTGTGCTGTGGAGCATGCTCGCAGTAGCGGCGGCGACGTCTGCCATGTGGGATCGCGCGGTCGATCGCGTCACGCGGCCGTGTTGCGGCTGATGATGAGTTGAGAGAAAATTGTGCACTGGATTGGCAGCAGCAGCCTTCTATTCGAGTGATGTGCTGTGTTGCGTTGTGTGGCTTCATGCGTGTTTGCAGACACAGTACCCTGTGTGTCTTGGGTCACAGCTTTGACGACTATTAACACAGCCTCTGTAGCTAGCGTGATTACACACTACTGAATATGGAAGGAAATGAATATGCTAAAACAGCTGCACCTGTATTCGAAATTGCGAACGTAGTCTCATCGTGTGGCTCTGACGTTGCAGCGACGTGAAGATCCGGTGCTGTGCAGAACGAAAGCCAGACAAATGATCGAATCCGACTGTCATTCTGGCTAATTGGTCCGCCCAGTCGCCGCATCAGATGGAAATGATGCAGTTGCCTGCATCGACACGCACAGAGAACACGTGACGAACAAGATGGGGACCGAAGCGCAGCTGCTCGTCTGAATTTTGACAGCGAATCACAGCACTGGCTCGACTTGCTGTGCTGCTTCGCAGTGCGTCACTATCTGCATTCGACTAGCAAGTCAGCAGCTCAGAGCTTTAGTCTAAAGCTCAAGCAGCAGACGGCGCGGGTCCGCAACCGACTCGGCAATGCTCTTGAGGAACGTCACGCCCTCGCGGCCGTCAATGATGCGGTGGTCGTACGTGAGCGAGAGGAACATCATCGGCCGCGGCACAATCGCGCCATTGACAGCCGACGGCCGCATCTGCACGCCGTGCACGCCGAGGATCGCCGACTGCGGCGCCGTGAGCATCGACGTGCTCAAGAGCGACCCCTGCACACCGCTGTTCGAGACCGTGAACGTGCCGCCGGCGAGGTCTTCGACTGCGAGCGAGCCGTCGCGCGCTTGCTGCCCAAGCGCTGCGAGCGTTTTTTCAATGTCGGCGAGCCCAAGCTTCTCGACGTTCCGGATCACAGGCACCACGACACTGCATCGTCGTGACGCCCATACACATAATACATACATACACATGTAGGTGTCAGTCCATCGGACTATGTGGATCTGTGAGTTCTGAATCGATGGCCACGCACCCGCGCTCGGACGCGACAGCGACGTTGATGTCGACAAAGTCGTTGTACACGATCTCCTTCTCGTCCATGTCAATGACTGATGTAGTAACAATAGCAATACCACATTCGCGTCCGAATCAGAATCAGAATCAGAATACGACTCAGATCGTCAACAACACATACAAACACGTAAGGCGACGTACACGAGTTGACAGCCGGCACTTTCTGCAGCGCGTGGGCGCTCGCTTTGAGGAACGCCGACATGAACCCGAGCGAGACGCCGTGCGTCTTTTGGAAACTGTCGCCAAGGTCGTCGCGGAACGCCAGTAGGTTCGTGAGGTCGCACTCCTGGAACGTCGAGAGCATCGCTGCAGAGTTCTGCGTGTCCTTTTGGCGCTGCGCCGCGCGGACCTTCAGTGCGCTCATCTGCACGCGCGTCTCGTTGCGGCTGAAGCGACTGGTTGCAGTCGGGAATAGCGGCGCCGTCGACGAAGTCGGAGCAGTCGACGGCTTGGTTGGCGTAGGAGACGAGGCCGGAGCTGCAGGCGCTGCTGGGGTCGGAGCTGCTGCTTTAGCCTTCGTGGGCGTGGCGTCGGCTGCAGCTGCTGGCGCCGCCGCTGCCTTGTCGAGCTCAAACAGCGGCGCACCGACTTGCACGACGTCGTCCAACTTCGTGAGCACGCGCGTGACTTTGCCAGCAAACGGCGCGTTCACGTCGACGCTCACCTAATGAGCAGGTAGACAGCGATATAGAGAGAGCCAGAGGTATGAGACGAACCAGTTGTATCGACAGCAAGCACAGATCATCACTCTGCACTCTACCTTGTCGGTCTCAACAACAAGCACTGGCTCGTCCGCGCGCACGTAGTCGCCAACGTCTATCGTCCACACACACACACGCACACGTAGTCAGTTAGCTGTCAGGTCGCATATCTATCTACATGAGCGTGACTGCTCAGCATTAACAGACAACAGACGCACTCTTGAAGATCGTCACGACTGTGCCCTCGGAGATCGAGTCGCCCATTGACGGGACGTTCACGGTCTCGAGCGCTGGCGACGACGATGCCGATGCCGAGGCATCAGTAGTCGACGCTGCTGGTGCTGCAGGCTCCGCCACTGGCGCAGCAGGCGACTCGTTTACAGATGTCGTTGACGGCGACGCAGCAGCTGCTGCGTTGCCACCTGCCGCTTGCTTCGTCACGCTAAAGAGCGGCGCGCCAACGAGTACGTTCTCGTCGATCTTTGCGAGCTGCGCGTCGAGGACGCCAGCGAACGGCGCACGCACGTCGACGCTCACCTGTGTGGTGAGTTGTATCAGTGAGTATACAGATGTCAGCATGAGACGAGGTCAGTGCTGACGGTGACACGATGAGCTGCAGACGCACCTTGTCGGTCTCGAGCACGACGACGACTTCGTCCGTCTCGATAGAGTCGCCAGGTGCTGCATATGTGCGTCAAGCAGCGAGCAGTTCGTTGTCAGTAACGACGCTACACTAGCTACGTGTGCATGTGAGTGTGCAGCAAACGCACCCTTGAGCCACTCGACGACTGTGCCTTCGGAGATCGAGTCGCCCATCGATGGCACTGGCACGGCTTCCGACGCGGCTACATGGCAGCAACGACGAGCGTGAGTGATCAAGTGCAGATGCGATAGTGCAGATGTACAAGAGCGAGCGCGGAGGTACCGGACGAGAACGCGCGCGTCGCAGTCAGCTGGAAGCTGCTTGGTGATGAACGCACAGCCACATGCAATGCTGAGTTGTCTGCACTTGACGGGTAGGCGATGACAAGCAGCAACAATAGAAGCGACGCACCTCGACGTGCGCGCAGCAGCAGTCTGCAGTACCGAGAACGAGCGCACGGACGATGCGCTTGCGTGCACGCGTGCAGCCGCGAGTGGCGCCGTCTGCGTCCCGCACCACAAGGAGTGTGTCAGTGATGATGCAATTTGCATGTCTTCGATCGCACACACGCACGCACTCACATCAACAGTGTGAACAGGCTCAAGTCACAAGGAAGGGATGCGTACCGAGGTGTTGGCAGTTGCAGCAGCAGCGGCTTGGGCGCGACGTGCGAGGACACGGCCGCGTGCGCGCACGCTGCGTCCGAGGGCGGGGAAGCTCATGGCGAAAGTGCTCGAGTCGAACTTGCTGTTAAGCAAAGGGTTTGTGAGGTGTCCGGAGCACTTGAGGATCAACCACAGGTTGTTATTACCCAACAACAACAAGTCCAGAGATGCAGCGCAGTGTTGCACTCATGAAATGAGAATGCTATTGTTGCGACAGCGCTCTAATTGCAACATATTTGAGTAGTCGATTAACATGTCTAGAGTAATGCTGTATTCCCTGATACAAAATTCGATACTGTTTCTGCAGATAGATGAGTGATTGTTAAATCGACTCTCACATACATAAAATAAGTCAAGCACGACAGTACGTTTGGCGCGAATTTAGCCAGCAATCGCAAATAGCGTTTCAACAGTCAACGACGCACATCGTCCTGCTCCATTGAGTGCGCTTGGTACCTACCGCGCTTGTTGCTGCTGATTGGCACTGCAACCGACCTGCTCCAGACCGTGCTGCTCTTTCTCAAGGCGCTTCGCTGCAGCGCAACCCGTACACACACAACACACACAGCCCAATGGGCGGTCCGCGCCGAAAGAGCACGGGACAGATCGGCCGGCAGGTCGCAATCACCGATTTCATCGGCGCTGTGCAATGCAAAGTCGATGAAGACGTGCAGTTCAAAGTCCCGTTCCTACCGCTGACGTCACCGGAGGAACCGACACCTGCAGCGTTCCGTCCCAACCTGCCGCTGTACGCGCACCAGCAGCGGTCGCTGCACCGCATGCTGCAGATCGAAGCGCGTGACGACGCCGTTGCGCGGTTCAACTTTGGCATGCTCGACTACTACTCGCGCGGCGGCTGTCTTGCCGACGACATTGGTATGGGTAAGACTGCAACGATGCTTGCGCTCATTGTGTCGGAGCCTATAAACGTGACGATCGGTGGGAACCTGCTCGTCGCACCGCCGCACCTGCTCGCGCAGTGGGAGCTCGAGGTCCGCAAGTTCGTTGCGCCCGGCGAGATCGACGTCGTCGTTGGCTTGCGCGCGTACTTGAGCATGGACCGCAGTGTGATCTCGAACCGCACGCTCGTGCTTGTTGGTGTTGACGAAGCCGTCGCGTCGCGCGCGTACTTCTACGACTTCCATCGCCTGTATCCACGCGAGATCGGACCGCGCGGCAACATGATGTCGGTCGACGAGGCAGCGATGACCGAGTACGAAGCAGCTGCGAAATTTGTCAACAAGGCGTACTCGGGACTCGTGTGGACGACACCGCTGCACATCCCGGACAAGCCGTGGCGCCGCGTCGTGTTTGAAGAGGTCCAGGACCTCGTACTGCCAGGCCGCGAAGCCCAAGACTGCTTCATTCAGCTCACGCGGCGGTGCGAGCACGTGTGGCTCATCACTGCGACGCCGTTCCCGGAGAAAGTGGATTCGATCTATGCGAACAACCAGTTGTTGGGCTTCAAGCGCTTGCGGCTGCAGCCGCACGACCCCGCGTTCGACGCGATCAAGCGCAAGCTGTACCTGCGCAACTGCGCGCAGGTCAAACAGGACGCGATCACGAACCGCATCCGCGTGCGCGAGACGTACGTCACGGTGCAGCTGCATCCGCGCGAGCTGCTGCTCTACAACGTCGAGCATGTGCTCGCTGGCAGCAAGAGCGACGACGCACTTGACATTAGCGCCGACGTCACAAGCAGCAGCAGTAGCAACAGTGTCGAGACACTAGCGACAGCAGCTACGACCAAAGCTACGACGGCTGACCGTTCGGACGTGTGGCTCGACAAGTACGACGCAGCGCGCCAGAGCTGCGTGCACGTCGGCATTTCGGACCGCGTCTTGGCGCGCGACCGCGTGCAGCGCGACGGCCAAGCCGTGTCGACACTACCACAAATCGTAGCGGTCAAGCCGCCAGCTGAAGTGTACAAGAACGAGATGTACCACCTCTCGCGCGAGCTCGCAGTCGCAAAGTTGCGACAGACCGAAGTCGCAACGATGGAGGCCGCGACGCGCAACACGGTCGCGATCTGTCGTACGCTCTCACATCAGGTCTACTCGACCGTCGCCGACTGCTTTGCGGACCTCGACGCGTCGGGGCTCGCGCCGTTCTTTTCGCGCGGTGGCGAGACAGACGCAGGCTTCCGCATGCTGCACAGCCACGTTAGCTCGAGTGGCACTGGTCCATTCATCGAGCCAACCGACCTGCTGCTGTACAGCGCCGACGAGATCGAGGGCTACTTGCGGCAGTACTGGGACTCGCACGCTGGCATTGCGCGGCTCGGCGCGATTATGGAGTCGACGCTCACCGAGCGCTGTCCACGCGCACGCAGTGCCGTCGACGCGCAACTCGCAGCGCTCGCCGAGTGTGAAGCGATGCAGTCGGCAGCAGCAGCAACTGCGACTGACGTGACGGACCCGACTGCGCATGCGATTCCGTTCTACGGCAGCAAGATCACGCACGTTGTGGAATACCTGAGCCGCTTGCCGCGCGTCAAGGCCGTGCTCTTCACGATGTGGCCAGCTGCGCTCAGGGTTCTTGCAACGGCGCTACAGGCGAACGGACTGTCGTGCGCGACGTTCCTCGCGCACCAGTCGAGCGACGTCAAGGCCGCGCAAGTGCAGGCGTTTGTCACTGGCGACGCCGACGTCTTGCTGCTTCACTCGCTCACGAGCGCGTCGGGCATCAACTTGCAGGTCGCGTCGCACGTTGTGTTTGTCGATCCGGTTGGGTACAGCGCAACGCAAGCGAGCACGCTCGAGCAGCAAGCGATCGGTCGCGTGCTGCGCATGGGCCAAGTGCACGCCGAGGTGAACGTCGTGCGGTTCGTGGCGGAGCAGACGCTCGAAGCCGCGCTGTACGACGCGATCCACGCAGCAATGACTACGTCCAAAGCAGCGCACGACGCGTTCTTTGACGGCGACGCAACGGCTGCGAACGCGTACGTGTGCGACGGCTTTGACGCGCCCGTGCGCCGCATCGTGCGCATGGAGATCCGTCCTGATGGCTCAGCCTCAGTGTCGACGAGCGTTGAGGCTACTGCGAAGGCCACGACACTCGATGACGACGACGCGATTGAGATCGCAGGCGCCATGTCGCTCGAAGACGCGATCAACGCGCGTATCGCAGCTGCAGCCGCAAGTGGCGTCGTGTTTGACCTCACTGGCGACACGGATGACGATGGCGAGACGCTGCGCAAACAACTCGCAGCAGCAGCAGCAGCTCAGGACGATGACGCGAAGCAGCAGCGCAAGCGGCGACGACTCACGAGTCACAACGCAGATCCAGCGACTGATGGCAGCGCAGCAGCAGCACTTGAGCCAACCGATCCGTTTGCGCGTGTGCGCGTGAAGCTCGAGCGCAATGGCGAGAGCGAGAGTGTGGCGTATCCTCAGGACGACGCGACGTTAGTGCAGAACGACTGACAAGCAGCAATACCAGCGTGAGAACGAGCGAGTCAGCAATAGCGACGCGTATTGGCAGCTGCTGCGCGATGCGACCCGTCCATGAGCCAGTCAGTCGGTCTGTATGATAGTCGAACTAGCCAGTCGAACCCGACGAGCCGTGACAGCCGCGCAAGTGGGGAGACTGCGAGTGCGAATGACGGCGATGACGCGCCGACCCTGCTACTGGCGCTTGCGTGTTGCTCGAGCAGCAGCATCGATGGTGCACGGCCACGTGCCGCATTCAGTTCACGCTCGAGCAGCAGCAGCAGCAGCAAGCCGACGACGACGAGCGACGAGGAGAATCCGCTGTGCCAATGCACGTCGCGTTTACACTCGAGCGACGGAACAGCAACGACGCGGACGCAGTGGACAGCAACGACACGCCATTCAGTTGCACCAGTCTGACAGCTGAAGCTGGTACATGAGCAGGCGACCCACTCGCTGTCAACCCGCGCTGGTGAGTCAGTGTAGCCATGTACAAGTATTATTGTCAGACGTGCAACTGACATTGCATACTTTAGGACATCATTTTAACTCATCAGGAATACTAATTTAGGAGCCATGATTTTGTTGCTTTTTGAAGTTTGTATGTGTTACGCGGTGCATACAAAAGTCAAGGACAACCCACATAGCTACTCGATAACTAGCAACCCTTTTTAAGCTCCCGAATGCAGCGTTCTCTGCGACATGTGCTGCCCTCGAATAAAAGTGACTCGAAGCGACTTCGAATTCAGGTGGAGATCGTCGTTCAGACAAGTGAGACTATGGATCGCAATGACATCACAAGCGCGTTGTAGTCGCCGTGCTGTGCTTGTGAGACAACCAACGACGCTAGTGATACCATCAACGAAAGACAAGGGAATGAAGAAAAAAGGGTTGGATCGTGTTGCTTCCAACGTCATATGCGCTGCGTACATGTTGCAAGTCGCTAGCTACACTGCACACATCACTCGACGTCCCATTCTACACATGGAGAGAGATGGGGGAACGACGTCAGAGGAAAGATGGAAAGACACAGCTATGCGTGTCGATCGGTGGAGCGACGGCGCTCAACAGCAGATCGACGTGCTTAGAGCTCGCCACAGTCGGCGATCACGACCGGCTTCTTCGTCTGGCCCGACTGGCTGCCGACCTTCTCGATCGCCTTGACAACGTCCATGCCCTCGACGACGCGACCAAACACGACGTGCTTGCCGTCGAGCCACGACGTCTCGACCGTGCAGATAAAGAACTGCGAGCCGTTCGTGTTCGGGCCAGCGTTCGCCATCGACAGAATGCCCTCGCCCTTGTGCTTGAGGAGGAAGTTCTCGTCCGCAAACTTCTCGCCGTAGATCGACTCGCCGCCCGTGCCGTTGCCGCGCGTAAAGTCACCGCCCTGGAGCATAAAGTTCGGGATCACGCGGTGGAACGACGAACCCTTGAAGTGCAGCGGCTTGCCCGAGCGGCCGACGCCCTTCTCACCCGTGCAAAGCGCACGGAAGTTCTCGGCCGTCTTGGGGACCTTGTCGGCAAAGAGCTCAAACTCGATGCGGCCAGCGGCAGCGCCGCCAATCGTCACGTCAAAGAACACACGCGGGTTCGGCATGATGATGCTGGTGATGAAGAGAGGAAGAGGGGGAGGAAGATTCGAGTGCGGCTGGAAGAGCGAAACTCAAAGTGTCTTGTGCCATTCGTCTGTTGCGTCGCGACGAGACCGATATGTCTCTGTATTTGGCATGTTCCCTGTATGGATCAAGTACACCTCATTTGAAAACCTTAAAACCTCGTGCATGACATTCAAGTTGTACATACTAGTAACAAGATAAAACAAGCAAAACCTTGCAATACACATCAACAGCCTCTGTAGATTCGTTCGCAGGATAGTATCTCACGTGGCACACGCAAAAGATCGCAGCCACTATTCGAAAATCACAATTATGCAAACATACACAAAACAAGCGTATTTGTACACCTTTTTCAGACAAGCGTGTCGATTCCTGACACATACAAACGCATAGTGACGCATATGATTCAATCCGTTGCATTCACTCTGCTTCAACTTCGATGTCATCGCCCACACGCAGCCACCGCAACGATGCCGCCATTGCCGATCCGTCACCGCCATTGCTGTCATCGCCACTACTGCTGTCGACAACACGTCGCGTGAGGAACTGCCCGAAGAAGATGCTGCTGCGCTCGCGTCGGTACCGCGAGAGCGTCTGCAGCGGTGCGCGGTCAAATGCGCCAGTCAATGGGTCGACGTTGATCATACTGCAGCGACTGCACGGCCCCATGACGTCAAACGACACGCCATCGTCATCGTTGTCCTCACTATCGCTACGACTGCTGCTATGAATGCGCAAGTGCAACCACGTGTCTTCTGCAAACGCATCACAGCCATCGACGACGAAATTCGCACGGAACGCGGCTTCGTCGACTGCGAGCGCAGCGTCAGCAGCTTGTAACGCCGCGTTCAAGTGCGCAACGCTCGCGCGCGACACGAGCAGAAACGGTGCTTGGTTCGCAAACCCAATCTTGTTAGTACGTGTGTTGCTACTATTGCTGTCTGCGCTTGTCGGGGAGGCTGTGACTGCAAGTCGCTTAGCGGCTGCTTTTGATGCTTGTGCGTCGCGCAAATGACTCGACGCGACTCGCACGAGCGCACACGCGCGCTGCAGTCGCTTGCTGAGCCACTGCGAGACGTCGGTGCGTTCGTCGCGGCCTTTGCACGCGCCAGCACAGACGCGCAGGTCGCGCACAGCAGCAGCGCCAACATGCAGCTCAGCGTCTTTTGTTTGCACATCGAGCGCGTGACGGAGCGGCAGCACAAACGTGTCAGTGTCGGCATCGCTGTCGTTGGCACCGCCGTCATCGTTCGATACAAATGTGATCGTGAGCGTCTGCTGCGCGAGATCAACGCGCGGTTGCACACAGCAGAGCTGCGGCGCGTCTTTGAGCGTCAGCGCTTTGCGTGTCGCAGCGTCGACGATCGCCCACTCGCGGTCAAATAGCAGACCGCGCGATCCGACGGGCCACGCCGCGACGCTTTGCGCTCTGCACGACTTGATCGGGAAGACCGCGATCTTGCAGAGCCGCACGCGCGCTGTCGTGTCATCAGCTATTGAGCCAGCAGTGGTGGATGGGCTACTGCTGCTGATAGCAACCGGTGCGGACACACAGGCGCTGACAAAGAACGTGCGCGCAAACGCGAGGAACGCGGCGACGTCCTCAAACGTCGACATGTAGCCGAGCGAGAGACGCACAGCACCGGTCGGACGGCCGTCGAGCAGGTCGATCGCGCCGCCGCAGACGTGGCCAGCGTCGATGGCAGCAAGCACGTCGTTGTCGCTCTGGTCGAGATACGTCTGGCACGCGCCTGGGTTGCACATGCAGCCGGTGCGTAGTACGATGTTGTGGATCGATGCGAGCGTCTGGACTTCGTTGTGACCGACAAACACGCCGTCGGCGCGACGAAAGTTGCACGCAACGACTGCGCCGTGTGCTGTTGATGTCATATCGCGCCAGTGGCGGCCGTACAGTTCACATGCAGCACGTCCGTTCGCGTGCTTGAGCGCCAAGAGCTCCGTTGCGAGCAGCTGCGTGAGCGCTGTCGTGTGTGCGTCGATGCGGTCCATGCCGATGCGCGCGAGCTGCTCGAGGCCGTGGCGCAGCGCGAGGATCGCGAGGAACGACTGCGTGCCGTCGGCCAAATGCGCTGCTGTCGCTTGGTTGCTAGTGCCTACGTCACTACTGTCGCTTGAGTCACTATTGCGAGTCGGCGACAAGCCGTGTGGGACGACAACGTGCTGCGTTGCAAGGATGCTCTGGACCGCGCCGCCGCCAAAGTACACTTTGCGCAGCAGTGGCAACGCGCGACGGTGCACGAGCAATGCACCGAGACCAGTGGGGTACCCGCAGAGCTTGTAGAACGACAGCGCGACAAAGTCCGGAGCCGACTGCGAGACGTCGAGTTGGTGCAACGACGCAAACTTGGCAGCGTCGAGCAGCACAAACCAGTTATGGCGCTGTGTTGTGACCGTCACGCCATGCCGTTGGACATGCGGCACGAGCGTGAGCGGATGGCGCGTGCCGCTAAAGTTGCACTCGGCTGGGAACGCAAACAGACTTGGCGGTGGATTGTTATCAGCAACTGATTTAGATTCGGAGTCGGAGTCGGAGTCGATCTCGGAGTCAGCCAGTTGCTGCAATGCGTCAAGCGAAACGCAGTGCAACGATGCGCCATGTGCTGCTGCGTACCCGCGGATACCGAGTACGCTCGTGTGCGAGTCGACTGCATATGCAAAGCAGCTGTTGTTGCGCTGCCACGGAAAGCACTCGCCGACGAGCTTGAGCGCGGCCGTTGCGCCAGACGTGAACACGAGCTCGTACTCGTTTGCATTTGCACCAACGAACTGCAGCGTCTGACGCCGCACGCAGTCAATAGGCGATGCACCTGCTGTTGTTGCGCTGTGTGGGTTTGTGATCATGCGCGTGCTCAGCTCGGCAAACACGCGCTGGAGCTGCGTGGACGAGTACATCGTTGCGCCGGCGTGGTCAAGGTACACGCTGTCTGTCGGTCACGTACAGACACATAAAGTGCATGAGTGACGAGAGGCTATACAACACACATATGCACGCTTGCAGAGTGTGAAGACGTACCGCGCATGTGGGCAAACTCCTCGGTGCGCATGCGGTCGATCTCGAGCATCTCGTCGCTATTGCTGCTGCTATTGCTATTGCTGGGACCGTATCCGTACTGCGGGTGTGTGCGCACAAAGCGCTCCTTGTCGTACTGCATGATCGATGAAACGAGATGAGAGATAGCGCTGCGATGTTCGGGGCAAGACGCAGAATGGCCGCATTGCAGTCATGCTAAACGGCAATTGATCTCCTTGTGACCCATCTTCTTCGTGCTTGAATGCGAACATGTCAAACAGCAATGAAAATGGAAGCTGCGATGCGTTTAGGTACGATTCAGATTCCTGCGTGTGAATGCGATACAATATGCTGTACGAGAAAGCTGCTATTTCTTCTGCGATCCGAGCATTCTCGGATTTGACTAATGAACTTAGATATCAGCGGGATTTCGTGTAGCTTGCAGTACAATCATTGTGGCATTACATTTGGTGTGACGCACGCGATTCTCGAGTTTTCAGAAGCTGCAAAACAACAGACTGACCAGCATCGACTGACTGCTCACCAAGCGACGCGAAGCAGCGCCTTCTCGAGCTCTCGCACGCGACTCGCCTCGCTCTGCTGCTCACTCCCACACAAGCACATACGCACACTATCACACGCACCCGCACGCGTACAGATAGCACATATTGAAATGGTGTTGTTCCACGTCAAGCGCGGCGACAAGAACGAGTTTCTGTACGAAGCGCCGATCTCGACGCTCAACGACACGCTCATTCGCGCGCTCTGCAGCATCCACAACACGCGATTGCGACTCGCTGCGCTTGCAGACGCACTGCCGGCACTCGGGCAGCACGGCGTCGCAAAGCTCCCGAGCGAACAGGGGCTCGATCAGTACCAGGAGGACGCAGCGACCAAACCACGCGGGGAGTTCTACGAAGCTGATCCCATGGGATTGCGCACTGGTGACGGTGTGAGTCCGCAGCTCCGCAGCGTCCTGCAGCAGGTCGCAGAGGACGCGAAGCAGTACATCCACTCGAAGCAGCAGCTCGAACGCAAGGTGTGTATGGACACTACTGTGCTGAACGAGAAGCTTTTGAACATAAGAGGTGCTGTCATGATGGCGTTCCCAATGGGATTGCCACTGCACGATCCGATTAATCGCCTGATTAACGCAAAAGATACTGAAGACGCACTTGCCGACTCCTCGGCGGTGCTCGACGTTGCATCGGAAGCCGACGCGGAGCTCTGGTGGGCCGGCAAGCAGTTCTTCCGCGACCAGTACGTGCGCGACCTCGTCGGCACGAACGAAAAGACGAAAGTCGTCGTGAAGCTCCAGAGAAAAGGCGGCGGCATGCCCGCGCGCGAGCCAGCAGTGAGTGACGACGAGCGCAAGGCGATGATGGCGTTTTACTTCAAAAAGCAGGAGGAGCTCAAGCGCGCAGCCGACGACGATGCCGACGACTACATGGCGTCATCGTGGGCCGACCCGAAAGCGCTCAAGAACTCGCTCCGTGGGACGAACAACATCCGTCCGTTCTGATTTGTCGCATGGCTCGGATGCTGGGCGGACGAGATGATAAATCGTTGAGCTACAACCGCTTACAATCTAGATCACTCAGATTCTAGCTTGCTTAAATTCGAGATCATTCAGAATCCAGAGCATTTAGATTCTAGATCGGTTAGATTATCATTCGGTCAGATTTGTTGGTGATGTGCAGCCAGAGCATGATGCGAACAACGTCGTCAGGTGAAGGACGCATGATGTCACGTTGCGTGCTAATCACTGTTGCGTGTGGGCTGGCGTACTACTGCTGCTGGTGATCCTACTACCAAGTGCAGCGCTCAGGTGAGCACCGTACTGAGGCTCAAATGAGACGCTGTCGACTATCGCGCTAGTGTCGCTCTCGTGATTCTTCTTACTCGGCGCTTTCTTCTTCTTCCGCCGCTCGCGCTTCAGCGCCACGTCGTGCTCATCTTCGTTCCCATCTGCATTGTCTACTGCCGTTGAGCTTAGCGCAGAGCTCGACGTCTTCGATACCGTTGCAGTGCGAAGCGCAGTCGCACCCACTGACGGCTCAGTTTGCGATCGCACTGGCGCAAGCGCTTCGACAGCAACTGAGCTGCTCTCGCTGCTCGCAGCAAGTGACTCGTCGCGACTCGCGCTCTCGGACGTCATTTCGGTATGCAGCACTGCGTCTGTCGGTGGTGCAGAACTGTCGGCAGCCGTCTCGATAGCGTCGCCATCCATCGAGCGTGACGGTAGAGCCGTTGCTAGGACTGCAGCACTTATGAAGCTAGATACTGTCTGTAGACCAGCGTTGGTCGTGTCAGCGCCCGTGCTCGTGTCGTCGTGGCCAACGCTCTTCTTCTGCCGCGGCTTGCGATGTGGCGCAGTGTGCTCTTTCTTGCGGTGCTTTGGCCGCGACGGTCGCTTGGCGGACAGCGACGATGACGCTATGGCCACTTCCTCTGGCGCCGCACTGCTACTCCCAGTGTCTACTGCCGCGACCGCGTCCAAAGCCACAGACGTTGTTGCTCCACTGTCATCTGCAACGATCTCAGCGTGCGCAGTCACTGCGAGCGACGAATCGCTGCTCGCGGCAGTGACTGACGCACTCAGAGCGACAGTGTAAGTCTGAGTCACTATCCACTTGTCGCCATCGCTGCTGCTGTTGATGTGCTCGTCGACGCGGCTGTTCGTGTGCTGCAGGTCATCGACTGCTGCTGCTGCTGCTGTTGCTACAGCTAGCGAAGGTTCGTCGAGGATCGGTCGACGTGACTCGCTACAGCTGCCGTATGGCGCGTGCGGCGCAAACGACATTGTCCGCAAGTCGTCCATGTCGCTATTGCTGCTGACGTCTATAGCGCATGCAGCAGCAGCAGGCGCAGCGGCCTGCGGTACCGACAGCAGCGATAGCTCGAGTACTGCGCTCGAGTCGACAGCAGTAGCTGCAGCTACTGTCGCTAGCTGCATCGTGCCATTGCTGCTGCTGCTACTGACAGTGTCTTCTGTCGGCTGCTCTTGCTCTTGCTGCGTCACAGCGTCAGTTTTGTTCAGCTCGTCGACCGCTACTGGCACCGACTCGTCCGCTATCACTCGCTTGGCAGCGTCTGATTCGCTGTTGGTGGCTGTGGCAGCCACTGGCTCAACCGCGCTGCTCGCAAGCTGCTGCTGCTGTTTGCGCTCGCAGAGTCGCACGAGTTCGTCCTTGCGCTCGCGCTGGAGCACTTGGAGCGCAGTCGTGCCGCCGCGGTCTGCGAGCGCAAAGTCGGCGCCGCACATAAGCAGCAGATGCACGACTTCGCTCTGGCGCTTGCGACACGCCATGAGCAGCGCGCACTCGCGCCGGTTCACGCTCGTCGCGTCGACGAACGCGCGGTCTGCGGCCCACGCAAGGCGCACGAGCATGCTCTGCACGACAGCGAGCAGGCCGTTTGCAGCAGCAAAGTGCAGCGCTGTGAGCCCATGGACGTTCGGCTGCTTCCACGTAGCGGCAGCAGCAGCAAAGTAGGCTGTGCGTGCGTCGGTCTCGGCTACTGCCAGTGATTCGGTGCCTGTAGTGGCTACTGCCAGTTTCTGGATGTCAGAAATGGCTTCTGCCAATATCTCGGCTACTGGCAGTGTCTCGACATCTGGGTTCACTACTGCCAGTGTCTGTACGCCATCACATGACGGCAAGTGCTGCAGCAGCGCGATCGCGCACTCCTCTTTACTGGCTTCGCATGCGAGCAGCAGCGCATGGCCGCCGTTTGCATCGCATGTTGCAATGTCGGCGCTGTGTGCAAGCAGCAGCCGCACGACGCGCGCGTGGCCAAACTTGGCAGCAAGCAGCAGCGGAAACTGCGTGCCGACTGTGCCTGTGGAACCTGCTGCCGAGACGCCGCAGTTGACTGCTGCGCCGTGCGCGAGCAGCTTTGCAGCGATCTCAACGTGGCCGTTCATGCTCGCAGCAAGGAGCGGGTTCGCACGCACGTTCAAGTCCGCGACTGCGTTGTACACGACGCCGATCTGTTGGTCGATTGGCGTAGCGCTACTGACAATGTCTGAGTCCGTGTCAGTAGTCAAACGCAATATGTCGCTGCTGCTGGGCTGCTGTTGCTGGAGGATCCAATCGACAACGTCGGCCATGCCCTCGAGGCTTGCGAGCAGCAAAGCCGTGACGCCGCGTTCGTTCGTCAGCTGGGCGCTCGCACCGCGTTCGAGGAGCCACATCGCAGCGCGCGCGTGGCCATATTGACACGCGTAGATGAGCGGCGTGCTGTCCCACATGCCGCGAATGTCCGCGAGTGATGTGCTGTAGGACCGCAGTGCAAGCTGCGCGATGCTGTCCATAGAGGCGACGTCGCCGTTCTTGACGGCTTTCAGAAACTGGATCCCGAGCTCCTCGAGCGTCAAGCGTGCGAGGCTCTGCTTGTCAGTCGGCAGGAGCTGCAAACTCGGTCCCGTCAGTTGGTCGGTGGTCGGAGTGACTGGACTTGCAAGAGTAGGAGCCACAGGCTTGGCGTGTGCGATCGCATCGATACTCGGTGCGAGCGACCGCGACTGCGAAGCGGCCGACCGAGTGCTTGCGACTGTCGGTACTGCAGCAGACGTTGCTGGCGGAAGACTCGGGCCGTCTGCACTGCCGAGTGGCTCAGGCACAAGCGCATTCGCTTTGTGCTTCTTTCGCGGCTTCGCTGTGGCACCACCCGTGCGCTGGAAGAGTCGACTCACAGCACTGCCATTACCTACAGCTGTTGATGCTGCTGATGCTGATGCGGCGCTCGGCGTGACACCTGCAAATGCGCTGCTGCTGCTGCCGCGCTGGGGCTGCACCGTGTTTCTCGACTCGGCGCATCCCATGCCATGTACACGCGCTCTTCACGTCTGCTCGCGTCGAGAGCAAGCGAGCAATCGAGCGTGACGGAGGCACGAACTAGTTAGCGAGCGAGCGACTAGATTAGACTGTTTAGTTATACAGCTCTGCTATTTTCAGCACTGGCGGCGGTTAGCGGCTCTCATCAAGGCACATGGAAGGCGTTCGTCAACGTCGTCGGCGTCATGCGAACACCAGACCGACCGACATGAGAGCAAGTAGTCGAGATGATCTCTCTGTGTAAAAGGTTATATATTAATTGTTGTATGGGCTAAACTACTAGCGAGTGATGGACGCACTACCCGAGCTTGAACGACGACGCGCCGCCTGGCGGTCCGTACATGCGCTTCGTGCGGCGACTGTCGTCCTGGTTGCCCATGCCGCCAGCAAAGTAGTCGCCCGTGGCGGCAGCGCTCTGCTGCGATGCATTGCGGCGCACGATCGCGCCATTGCTATTGCCAAGGCCGTACTGCTGCTTCTGCTTCTGGCTGGCGCTGAGCGACTCGCGCGACATGGTGCCAGGCGGCATCGTGATGCTCTCACGGTCGCGCTGCGCTATCGTCGGCGTGCCGTAGTACGACGTCGACGCTGCTGCTGTCTTGTCGACGATCGGGTTCGCCTCGGGTGCGTCAGAGCGCGTAAAGCGGCGCGCTTTGCGGTCGTCCATGTATGACGGCTCGTCGTGACCGGGTGCGCCGCCAAAGATGAGCGACCCAACGGTCGAGCCACCGCCAGGTGGCTTGTGCAGCCGCGTGCTCGAGCGCTCGGTCATGTAGTTGTTGTTGTTTTGCGTCGGTGTCGAGAAGCGTTGCTGCGCCATTGTGTCTGTTGTCTGTGACGTGTGATAAATCTGTGACGTGTGACAGGAGAGTTGGCGACTTTGCGAGGTCGAAGATGAAGGAAGGAGAGGTCGATGAAGAGGAAGGTCGAACAGTCGAGATGGATTGTGAGAGAGGAGCACATGAGAGCGCAAACCAAAGACGCGAGAAGACAACTGCTCGAAAGGACGCATCTATTTGCATGGACCGTAGCATCGCGCTCGGTCGGTTCTGGGCGACGAAAGATGGCTCCACGACCAGCGCGAGCTCAGGAACGGCGCTGTCGTCGCCGCTCGTCCCGATGGCGCTCGCGACTGCGACTGTGACGCGTGCGGCTGTGACTATGACGTTCGTGACTGCGTGAGCGGCTGCGGCTGCAGTCGCGACGACGCCGTTCGCGGCTCCGGTCTCGGGTCAACGCGGCTCCTGCTGTTGCTACTTCTGCCGCCTCTCGCCGCGCCATGTCACGCACGCGCAGTGCGTCCGTGAACCGCGTCCACTCGATAGCTGCGCGCGGCAGCTGCTGAGCACGAGTGTCGCCAGTTGTGGCGTCGTCACCACTATCATCGTGATCATCACCTACAAGCACGCGGCCGCTGTCGACGCTCAGTGCGCGCATCTGCGTCGCAAGCACGTCGCGCAGCACAGCGCGTGCACTCGTCGTGCCACTGCTGCGTTTGCGATACGTGGGGCGACGGCGCTTGTAGTCGCGCTGCTGCTGTTGTGCGTCGGCTGCAAGCGTGCGCTTGGCACTCGACTGCGCTCGCTCCGTATCGCGCAGTCGCGCGTGTTCGCTGCGCTGTTGCTCAGCAGCTGCAGCGTCGGCTTGTGCGCGGATCTGCTGCGTCAGCTGCTGCTTCGTCGTGCCCTAAAGCGTCCACCAGTTTGTCATCGCATCAGTCAAAGTGTCCACCAGTCTGTCCACCAGAGTGTCCACAGCGCACGACGTACAAACGCGTCGCGCGTTGCGATGTCGACGACGAGGAACTGCCAGAGCGCGAGCACAAAGCGCTGCGAGTGTGTGAGCGTGAGGTCATGACGCCCATGCACATACATACACACACTCATAGACTCATAGACACACCGTGACGTCGGCACCGAGGAACTCGCTGAGCTCGAGCACGAGCAGGTCCGGTTGGCAGAACTCGGGGTGCTCGACGAGCCCCAAGACGTACTCGATGAGGTCCATGTCGAGCGCCTCGGTGCGAAAGACCGTGCGGCTGAGCTCAGCAATGAGCCAGCCCTGTATGGCTGTGCGGCGTGCCGTCGCCATTGAGCTGCTGCTACTATCATCAGGCCACGCGAGCACGGCGAAGGCGCGTGGGATGCGGCGCCAGCGCTGCACGAGCGCGTAGAACGCAGCAGCGTCCGGTGCTGCTTGCCGGATCGCATGGACAACACGTTCGTGTGTCGTGGCAGCTGCGTTGTCCTGATGTAATAGCGGCGACGACGCGTCAGCAGCATCCATGGGTTCGAGCAGGCTCTGTGAGGTTGATGGGTCGGTCGAGACGGTGTCGATGCTCGCTGAGTCAGTGGATAGCGCTGCTGGACTGTCAGATGGTGCAGCACTCGGCAGTTCGGCTGTTGTGTTGCTGGGCTGTGTAGCGTCGATGCGCTCGACACTCGGTGCGTTGGTGTAAAAGAACTGAGCGAGCGCGTCATGACGAGCATCGCGTGAGCTCATACACGCAAGACCTGCTGTTAGCGATTGTTTAACAAGCAGGTGCGCACCTCGTGCGACGCGTGCCGGCTGTGCTTGATGCCATGGACAGTTCGCTAGTAGATCAGAGAGCAGCGCAAGTCAGGCGTGGATGCAAGCGCTCGGGCATGCACGTGTATGTATGATGTACGCACCAAGTGGCGCTCGAGTCCTGATGATTGAACAAAGTGCCGCTCTGCGCATCCGCAGTCCACGAGCTCCTGCGCTACAGTATGCGTCATTGTCGCTGCGACAGTACGTATGCCCGTGTCAGCGCAAAACGCCGCGATGCGCTGTGCGAGTGTGTGCGCGTACACGAGGTACGCCTCGGCCTCGCCAGCACCGCCTTCCATCATTATTGACAACCTAAGTGAGCGATCTCATTGAAATGCGAGTCGAGCAGGTCATCCTTTTATTTTAGCACTATCGAATCTCTGGTATATCCAAGAGCTCCTGATGACCGACTCCTGAAATGGCAGGACTTGATCGACAGCGTACTTTCAACTGCGTTGCGTCAACTCACTCGCATCACGCGCTCGAGCGCCAGCGCGAGGTCTTGCGCGGCTGCACGTTCGGCCGCGAGAGCTGAATCGTCTTGAGCTTCTCCGACAGATCGTCCTCGGACACCTGCGGCTCGGTCCTGACGCAGCAGCGCTTGTCTAAATCATCGAGCATCGGCAGCACGCGCTGTGCAGTCGGCGACGACGGTTCGGTCGTGGATGATGCAGCTGCTGTCGCGATCGCAGCCGTCAGCATCGCAGTCGCTACTGGCATCGGCGCGACCATTGCTGCGACTGGACTCGACTGCGCCTCGGTCGTCATTGCGACTACTGGCAGCATCGCTACTGACACAGTCCCAGCGACGTGCGACTCGGCGTTGCCCGGCTCATGACTCGCTGTCGTTACGCCAGTGTCGTTACTACCACCAACAGGTCCACTACTATCATCCTCATCACTACTACTGCCATCGCCACCATCAGCCACATCGCTGAGCGCTGAGAGCGCGCGACCATTGCGCTGCATTGCAGCTGCTGCGTCCGCTGCGACCATTGCGCAGTAGATGCGCTCGGTCCTTGCGTCACGAGCCGCGCGGTCGCTGTCTTCCGCGATCGCAAAGTCCGTCGCAGCCGCGTTGCGCGCGTAGAAGCTGTGCATGACCTGCCGCACCATCTCGAGTTCGCCGTTGAGCATCGCGTCGCGCTCGCTCTCGTACTTGGCAAACACGCGGTAGAGTGCTGTCGTTGCTTCGTTCAGCGCAGCTCGAGCCCGCGCGAGCTTGAGCTCGTTACGCTCGAGCCGAGCCGACGAGCCGCGACTACTACGCTGGAGCCGCTTGAGCTTGCGCGCGTAGCAGTCAAAGTCGAGCTTGACACGCTTGCGGTGCGCGAGCTGCGACGCGACCGACTTCATCGCGTTGATGTGGATGTCGAGGAACCGGATCGCGCCTGCAAGCACCTCGTCCTAAGTAGGTGTGTGAGTACATGAGTTGGCTATACACACGTAAACACGTAAATACATACGTACCGCATTAAAGAAGTGGTTCTTGACCTCCTTTGTCTCGTTGATCGCGCACATCGCGTGACGAAACTTCTCAGCGTCCGTGCCTTTGCCAACCGCGTCGACGCTCACGACGCACCAGACGTCGGCGCCGAGACTCGCACATGCGGCGCTGTAGAGCGGTAGTGCGGTTGCGCGGTAGTGCTCGAGGCTCACGCGGATGTCGAGGAGCTTCTGGAGCAGTCCGAGGAACCGCTGCTCGTGCTGCTCGTACTCGTCGTCGGGCGACGCGAGGTTTTGCTGTGCATGCGTACGTCCGCTAGTTGTCAGTGAGCTGTACATACATATCACACGACACGTACATATATACACAACAGGCACACGGACCTTGCCAAAGCTGTTGAGCAGCTGGTACTGCAGTCGGCGCTTCTGTAGCTGCCAGTTGGAGCGCTTGGTCGCGAGCGTTGTCGCGAGCCGCCGCTCGTGCTTCATAGTCGCGTAGGAGGGCTCTCTCTATCGCTTCTCTCTATGTGCGCCTTGCGTGTGACTTGTGTGTAGGCAGCTCTGTCGTTGGATCAGTGTGCATGCATGCCCATGCACATGGCGTCTGTTCTGAATCAAGCCACTTTGATGTGCATCAGGTCGAGTAGTCGCGTCCCCAAAATAGCTCCTCATCAACATGTTTGCATAAACTACAAATATGTATGTAATCGGTGTCAGTAACAGCTTGTTTTCTTCACCTGAGAAATGTATACCCGGAATGATGAAACAGCATGCGATCAAAGCGACAGCCTAACGACACAGACCACAAACTCTGTTGAGCTGCAAAGCAAGAAAGGCAAAAGAGCAAGTCAAACCAAGTCGAGCGAGCGAGCCATCAAGCAAGCGAGCTCGCGGGTGTGAGTTCGCGGAGAAGGTCTGCTGTCTCAACGATCTCGGACGGACGACAGCATCGCGCTCTCGTGTCTACTGATCGATCTATTGATCCGCACGAGCACGAGCGCGTGCGTGGACGTGCAATGGCAGATGTGGCGCCAAACGACAGCAGCGTGTCGCCATCACAACCCCCTGCGATCGTCACGACGCCACATGAAGCAGCGTCGCCCGAGAGCGCAGCGACCAGCAATAGCAGCAGTACTCGCCGCACTGATACCCGCAATAACGCGCGGTCACCGACAGGCGGTCACTACGCCGACCCGCTCTCGCCGATCGCATCGACACCACTCAAGCGGCAGCGCGCAGCAGCAGCTGGCAAGTCGACATCGAGCACAGCCGACTCGTCCATGAAGAAGCCCAAGCTCGATGCTGCTGCTGGCGCTCCAGCAGTCACAGTCAAATCCACATTCCTGTCGCCACGCAAGCTCATGAACGAGTACGACGACGCCGTGGAAGAAGAGAAACAGACGTGCGTACTACATGCCTGCCTGACTGACTGGCTGTGTATATGCATGTATGTATGACTGGTGGCTGACGCGTGCCTGCGTGTTGCCATCGACCAGCGAGACCGAGACGCAGTTACCGTCTACGTCCGACACTGCCGAGCCTCCGAGTGGCGACGACGAACTCTTTTCGCCAGTGCTCAAACCGCCGCCGCCACTGCGTGTGACGCGCACAACGTCATCGACATCACCATCGTCATCGTCGCCTACAAACAGCAGCAGCAACAACGCCCATAACAACGTGATTGATGCAGCGACTGCGTTCCTGTCGTCGAGCTCGACATGTTCAGAGCAGAACGACGACGACGACGATGATGCTGCTGCTGATGCGGACGATGCTGCGTGTGAGGCAGCAGTCGCCTGCGAGGAGGCTGACGATGAGGACGACGACGAGACGGTCTATGCTATTGGCTCCGAGTCGGGCAGCGACGCGTCGACATGTGACCAAGAGTTCAACCCGTACGTGTGTGTATGTCTACAGTCCTGACTGGCCAGTTGACTGAATAACGGACGGACTGACTGACTGATTGACTGGCTCTATGGCGACCCAACAGGTTCTACTTTATGAAGACGCTGCCCAAGTACGAGGACATTGTGCCAACGCCACGCGCGATTGCGCTACCAGCAAAAGAGCCGGACGCGCCCAAGATCTCGCTCGTGCTCGATCTCGACGAGACGCTCGTGCACTGCAGCGTCGACGACGTCGAGGACCCGGATCTGCAGTTCCCAGTACGTTCGTATGCGAACTTAGCAGTGCGTACTTAGCACTGCGTACTTAGCACTGCGTACTTAGCACTGCGTACTTAGTGACGATTTGCTATACAAATCGACTGTGGCAGGTCACGTTCAATGGCGTCGAGTACACGGTCAAAGTCAAGAAGCGACCGCACATGGAGACGTTCCTCGCGCGCGTCGCGAAGCGCTTCGAAGTCGTTGTCTTCACAGCGTCGCATCGCGCGTACGCTGAGACGTTGCTGAACCTGCTCGATCCTCACAAGACGCTCATCCAGTACGTTTTGCTGCCTACTCGACCAGTATGCGTTTGTATACGCGATAGACTAGTGACAAGCGCTGCTGCGTACTTACTGTGTCGCACAGGCATCGGCTCTATCGCGACGACTGTCTCGACGTGTATGGGAACTACCTCAAAGATCTCACTGTGCTCGGGCGCGACCTGTCAAAAGTGCTGCTCGTTGACAACTCGCCACACGCATTTGGCTACCAGGTAGGCAGCTACATACTCTGTTGTCATTGCTATACGTACGTACTGAAGTCACTCACTCACTGACCTGACAAATGCACCGTACAGGTCGGCAATGGCGTACCGATCGAGACGTGGTACGACGATGCAGGCGACGACGAACTCATGCGGCTCTTGCCGTTTCTCGAAGGCCTCGCAGACGCCGACGACGTGCGACCGATCATCGCGACGCAGTTTGAGATCCAGAAGCTCATTGATGCGACGCCAGACGAGATGGTCTAGGAGATAACAGACGCGCTGGACGACCGGGTAGCCAAACAGACAGACCACTAGCAGCTAAGGAAGACGGCGATACCCTCGCTCTATGTATTCACACACAGACACACATACACACACGCAGACATACGCACTACCTGCATGTCATCGCTCTCGTCATTGGCTGTGATCGCAGCTACATCGAGTACGCTGTTGCTGGTTGAGCCATCATCATGACTACCACCGCCACTGCGCTGACGCAGCAACGCGTCGCATACGAGCGAGCGGATGCGCATCAGCAGCTGCGTCTTCGCAGTCGCATCC